>JAPYZB010001935.1:0-18352 GCA_030522745.1 Eupelmus kiefferi | reverse complement strand
GTCTGCTGGGAGGCTGCTGACGCGCGGGGTGCGATCGCTGATTAGGAGATCGTGAGCGATCCTTTTTTGGGATGAATATGCTTGGGGTCATAATGGGGCAAAAGTGGATCGGTAGGGTTGCTACAGCTTTACTTTGTCTATTTTTTAAATCTTGTTATGGGTCTTATCTTTGGTTGTCGGATGAATTATAGGCGTTATTGCTGTTTACTGATCTTAATCGTTTGTAGGATGTAAAAGTCTGGTGTGTGTTCGAGGAATAACCCTTATTAATATGAACATTAAAAATATAAATTATACTTTCTACTTACATAAATAAAATGAAATAATTGTTTGTAGAAGAACAACTTTTTACGTTTTGGTAGCTTCGGTGATTTTATTTACAATTAGTTTATGAGGTAACAACAAATAAAAAAAAGCGAAAAGTAAAAAATTCGAAAATATGTATTTTAATTAATTTTTAATATAGGTTTTTATTAGAAACTTAACTTTTTTATCTAATATGCGGTTGCTAGTATACTATATAATGCATAATTGCAGAAAATCCTGAAATTAGAGATTTCAATTTAAAATATTATACCGTATAATAAATAATTAATAGTATTCATAAAAGTTTGAAAACTAAACATTTAAATTGTCGCGCATATCTGGTGATAGGAACTTTTTTCTTTGTCTTTAATGAGAAAATTTGTGAATGAATAGACGTTTATCATCGCTTACAATTTAACAAAAGACCAACATGTGGAATCTAAAACATGATAGTTCAATTAAAAGTCCGCATGTACTGGAAAAAGTACGACTCTAAAGCAAATTACAAGTCTTTTAAAAAATTTACTCGCTATTTTATTATGCGAGAACTGGGTAAGACAAGTACGAGTCAACAGAAATATTTACTCTGAAATCATGTGGTTAGAATCGAAAACGAAATTATTTTTGAATAGAATTTAATTTACGTATAGCCAGATGCTGAACTAATAAGCTTTCTTCAATATTCAGCACGACTTATTATTAACCTTATTGTGAATTAAGAAAGCGTACTTCCCTTAATCCAGCAGACAAACAGTAGTACGTGACACGTTCGTATTCAAAAACTATTCATACCCACCGGAACGTAACTAATTAATTAATAGACACTTCATTCAACAATTATATAACCCAAGGAAATCGAAACGTCGCGACGCGAAAATGATCGATGGGCGGTCGGAAAGCCGACATACGCCGCGGCGAATGTATATCGCGCGCACAGGCGATTGGCAAGTCGCCAAGATCGGCGGAGCTCGATCCGCAAGGAGCGCGCGCCGTTTCAGGTAATTGGCCGTGAAACGCCGCCCCGCGAAGACGTGGAGGGAAAAATATACGGCCAGACGCGTCCTTGATTTAGGGAGATTGATTTGTTTTATACTGTGGGGGATCATTTGTTTCCGCATTTTCGACTTGGTTTGAAATATGATTGATACGTGAATTTGTGATTTAAGTAATTTAAGTAATTTTGTGTTTAGGGAATATCAAGTAGATATTGTGGAATGTTTAAATAATTCCGTGAATAAAATCACCAACTGTTGGGGATGCGAGATCTAGCCTGAGTACTCAATTAAATTTTAGCGGATGTGTTTAATTGAATCTGTATAACCAATGAATAACGTCTAAATATTTTTTCCAAATAAAAGCTGAATGCTAAAAAAAGGGAGCATTTCTCCGGCTGAGTTTGTGAATCGAATCCCCGAAAAAAAGAGCGTTTTCAGCGATGTACTCGATCAGCATTCATTTCAACTCTCTCCCCTTCCCCCGAAAACTACCTTTGACTCCTGTGTGCCGATTCACTCTGGCTTTCTAATTAGACCGGCCAGGCAAACACAATAATACGGCACGGGAAAAAAATCCCCCGCGAAAAGCGACCAATAGAGACACGTTATAATAAAGCGCGCGGAAAAATCCGAAAAATCATCGAGTACCGTTATATAAAAGGTCATGATGCGTGTATGTACCTTTGACGGCGGGGCTTTTTTTTCGGTGGTACCTGCATATACTGTAAATCCAATTTGTCGGATGCGCGTACGAGTTAAATTGCGCCTCTTTGGTTGTCGATGCGAATATTTTGTTTTTGAAGATTTTCGAGGCTGTGCGAGGCGGGGATTTTGCTTTGTCTGTTTTGATTAAGCGAATAAAGTATTTCGTTAGCGGTGAGCTTCGTTGTTTATTTAAATTTTCGCTAATTGCGTGTACCGATCATGGCTTTTGGTGATTTTTTTATAACAATGTAAATATTAAATTTTCAATAAATAAATTGTGGCTACGCTTTTAAAATGATGATTTAGTTGTAGCATTGACGCAGATTTTAGCTTTTAATTTTTATAAACATTTTCCAAAAACCAGCCGTCAAATAAATTTAGCCAATATTTTTAGCTGTGTAAATAAAGTAATATTAAAATAAAAAATCCATTTTTAGCGAAAGACCAAAAGCAAATAGATCATCGTATATTGTGTACGCTCGCGCATACTTTCCAAGCATTTCTCCGTTCACCATACCTCACTTTTCGTGATTTATCGCGTAAACCTGTGGCTTTGCCTCGCGACAGTCCCCCGTATACATATTTATCGAGCAATATTATCGAAAACTGCCTTCCCCTGCCAGTTAATGTAAACGAAAAATTGATTTATTCTTTGGCAAATGAATCGTATCGCAGTACAGTTCTTTTTTAAGACTTTCTCAAAGATTGAAGTTTCCGGCTCATTGATGCCGGTTCATCAACACTAGTTCTTCTGAATTCCCCCCAAAAAAGTCTGTTTGATTATAGAGCATAAATTATTTTAATTATTTCAGTAAACGTTGTACGAACTGAACTTGTTATAATCTTGGAAGATTTAGTAATTACATTAATTATAATAATTATATTGTTACTTTTTTAAAATATAGTTTTGCTATCTTAAACATAGTTTTCTAAAGTTAGACACGGAGGCAATACCAGGTTCAAAAAAGTCCCTTATTCGCAAAATCCAGCTGGGCTGCGTTTTCAATCATTAATTAATAAGTCACATGATTTTATAATCTATCAGATCGCACTTGTTCGGATTAAGTCGAATAATCTTTCGTTAAATCCATTATTCATAAGCGATATTCAGCCTTTATCTGGCTCATAAATACAGCCGTGCCACTTGGATAAACGATTTCACTGGCAATTTCGTGTTTTCTAAGTAAATCACAAGCAAAAACGAATTTACGAATTTGAACGTGCCGACAAGCACACGTGTATCTCTCTCGTGATTGACACAAGCTATCAGCAATTATTGCATAATACAACCGTTTTCCACATTATAAAATATTAATGCAAGCCGCCAGAAATTCGTGCAATTTAAATTCAGTAAAACCCAAACAACAAGTGTACAAAAATCCACAGGCATCCTCCTCACCACTGAAAAAGTCCACGACGAATTTCGCAAGCCTCAGAGAAGAACAAGAGCCACACACCTGCGCACGTCCCCGACGCTAAACCGAGAGAACCGATAAATAACAAAGAGGCTCGTCACTTTGGCTCGTTAGCATTCACGTTGCGATGATATTCGGGGTATTGGCGCCTCGTCGTGTTTTTTTGCGCACCAGAGTCGCATGTGAATTATGCCGAGGAGGTTTTAGCTAATTTCCAGCGGCGATAGCGCCACTGGGTACCGATAGGCGAGACGTGTAATTGAGAGGAGCAATGAGGGAGTTGGGTTTGAGAATTTTTAAGGTAAACTGGGGGGCTTTGGAGGTGGTTTGGAATCGTGATGGATTTTGTTAATGTGGGATAGTTGAGCGGGTTTAGTGTAATTAAATATTTGCTTGGCGGTTTTGCAAGTTTGAAAAAGAGTTTTGTAGAGTCGAGTTTTTTGATGAACGTTTGATTTTATAATTTATATTTGAATTTTTTAATTAAAGAAGATAGTGGAAAGGCAGCGTTGAAATCTTGGTGAGTTACACACAGTTGCGTACGCGTGATGAGAAATATGACTGTAATAGCACACTTGATGACGACATATAGACATAAGTGCTCAAAAACAAATTTATTTTTAAGGTTAAGAAAATTTTTTGTAAACATTGTGATTGATTGCAAATTCACTTATCGTGTAATTATCGTCTATTTCAACTCCATCTAAAAATTGCGCATTAATTCTAGATAAAAAAAATGAAGAAATTCAAGTAATAAAGTTACTAACTAAAGTTACTTAGTTTAACTCAAGTTGCATGCAAAGGAAATGGAATTATTACTGTCGGTAAGCAAGAACCCAACACAATTCGAACAAACGTAATGTAAGTGTAACGCAATGAATAATGCAAGTAGACATTTTACTATTGAAACAACCAATTCCACCTTAATCAATTATCCATTACACTCCATTCGTGTGCAAAACTAGTACATAGCTCATCTAAAACGTCAAAATTCACGGCGAGATAAAAAAAAAAGTTGAAATTAATCTATAAATTGATCATTAAACATTAAATTTACGCAACGCTAGTTAAAAATAGCGCTCATCTCTATACAGCCACAACATTAATTTAACGCGCGGCATTGATAGGGGGCGAGTGTTCTCTAAGAATCGCTGTGTACACAGCCGATAATCGATCACTCGCTCTTGAATAATCGCTAACGAAATAATTTAAGAAGCAGCCCCTGCGTAGCGTTTCTCGGAAATTTGCCGGCAAAATTTGCATTAGATACCGCAGACACGTCGCGCGATTTCTCTAGGTTGGAAAAATATTTATACGCGGATGTTATACCTGTCGTGACGACTTTTCTATTTGCCCTGGCCATACAGCCGTTTGTTTTATTCCATTCATTATGAAAAAATAAGTATTTGCCAGTCCGTGGGTATAATACTCTAATTCTGCACGAGCGAACTCGCACGAGGTGTATACGTTTTTAACGAAATTTCATCATTAAGTTTCACAAGATGGCGCGAGGGCTCAGCAAGTGTGCGCGGAGGCTAATGTTTTGCAATTCTTGGCGCTTGGAATCTTGATTGAAAAGCCCATATTTACACGCATAGGACGTTAAACTCGGCTTGTCGATTATTCAGAGATGCGTGTTTTATTATTAGGCAGCATCGTAAATACGTCATTTTGTTTGCCCCTTATTTTAAATTGCATATTTTAATATATTTGGGAAAGAAATATTGTACGGGCCGCGATAAGAAAATTGATTTTAAATAATGCAATTATGCCCGAGAAAATATTTAACTTTAGACACTTGCAATAATAAAATCTCTTAGACCCGATAAATTATAAATAAGTGCAACTGTGTACTCAAATCAAATTACTTCAATCTACTTTTCTTTTCGAATCAATTTCCATCATTATTAACAAAATCCCGCCGAAATAAGCACACAAAATAATCAAAGCAGGAAAAAGCCCGCCAGATTTTCCCAATCAATAAAACGTTTATCACCACACGGTCCACTCCCCACTGGTTTCACAAAATTTACTTTAACGATAGCCGCTGCCCTCCCTCTCTCGAAAAAACAAGCCGTATAGAAAAAATTTCCCCTGAAAAAAAAGCCGAGATAAAAGCGACATTTATGAAAATATTTAGCCTTTTAACGCTCGCACCCTCGCGCATTTGCATTCGGCTGTGACGAGGGAAGCCTTTTAAATCGAAAATACGACTTGTATATGACAAACACTGCTGGCGCGCGCGCGAGCGCTCGGAACTATGGAATATTTATTGGCTCAAATGAATGGGCTGAGCTTTTCTCTCTCTCTCTAGCTTCGAGAGCTACTCTATACGGGGTTTGCATGCATATACATATATTTATTGTGCGGTGCTGCGGAGCGCCCTGGAGTTCCGAAACGAGCCGCAAAAATGGCGACCGGCGCTGCTTGACCGAAAATGTTGCTTGGATTTGATGCTGTTTTGTTAGGCTATGAGCTTTTACTTTAAGAGATTTAGTGTGCTGAGAGGAAGAAAATCGATCCGCCGGGGCGAGAGGCTGGTTGTATAGTCATGCATAGACATAGTTTGAAGAGAGTGGAAAACGAAAGAGAAATAAAACAAATGTACTTTATAATTACCTGTATATGGCTCTGGGTTGTCCATATGCAATTTAGGACTTTGATTGTTTTGATTGATTTTATTTTTATTTTTATATGAAAAGAAAGTTGAATGGAAATAATCTTTTTAAAATTCTAATATCAAAAGTTGAGTTATAACTTTAGGAAAATTATATTATTTATTATTTATAAGTTGAAAATCAAAGACTATTCAATCAAGTTTTAAGATTTTTGGAAGGCAAGAGTATCGTGGACAAAAAAATAATAATAACACAGTAAAGTAATCTTAATATATATACGTATGTGTATTTGAAATTGCTACAGCCGTTGCTGCCATGATTCGAAAGGCAGAAAACATTTTTATCAATATGTACAATATTTTATCTTTATATTTTTATATTCACTCAAACATAAATAAATTTGCAGCCTTATTACCCGTATACGGAAATATCAATATTTAAGAAATCTTGCATATCTAAGAACAATATGCGTTTCAAAAGTAACAGCTTGTATAGTTTTCCTTTAATGTTATAAGATCATGTTGAAGACTCGTGATAATTAAAATCTTATATAGACATGAGCGTTTGTTTTGCAGATGAGAGTAACTTCGCAGTGAAATATACAGCTGAGTATTGATGCGTAGGTGTTAGTATACACATTTTCAAACAGATATATACGCAATAAAAAATTTGCGACTAATTATTCAACGTACTTCTAGATAAGGAATTATTTAATGCGAATATTTGGCTGGTTAACGATCAATGTAAATATATTCAATGATCTTTCTCAATAGCTAGCAAACGAATTGATTACTTTAATAAATACTTTATCTGCATATGTGAAAAGATTCTACGTTTATCTCCATCGAGAAATAAATCAGCGCAACAAAAAAATATTGAAATTTAAAATATATTTACCCCTCGCGTCCGAAAAACCATTCCTACATCAAACAATTAATTAAATTTACAAATATGACTCGAGCGCCCTTTCCTCGCTAAAAATTCCAATTAAAACCCACATAACTCATCCCGTCTCTAATCACCCGCGAAAAATGCTCATCTCCCGTCCCCCAACAAAAGAACAAAAAAGCCAAACCATCAACCCCCAAAAGTTGCGATCGGCTGCCCCATTTATCGCGCGTCGATGTGAATTACTCCACCAAGCCAAGAACACTTGCCGCAAAGTGCGGTCTCTTTATCAACCCAAGAATTTAGGCTCGGCCACGCGCGCCTGGTTTTTCCGTGCGCGTTCAGTTCGTGCCCGCGCATCTCTTTAAAAGCGCTCAGAACAAAGGGGCCAACTGCTGCACGCGAAAATTGAACGCGCGCACGTGCGCTGATGTAGTTGAGAGGCTGGTGAGTGAGAGAAAAAAAAATTAAGGACTGGGAAGAATGTGTGTGATTGTGTGGGTTAAGTTGAAGAAAAAGACGTTTTGATTAATAGCAATAGTACTAATTATTTTAATGCTTTTTCTGGTTGCTGCATCTCCCGTCGTCGTAAGAGCACTGTATGCGATAATAAATGACAATAGTAAAAGAAATACGTCGCAATGAGTAATAATAATAGTAGTTAGGTAAATAATAAAAATTAAACGAGTAGCTCGATTGATCTGGCAAACGGAGGAGCGACTTTACATCGATACAATAAATCCAGCTCGTTACTCCGTTATGTGTCCTGTGTTTTTTTTTAACTTTACTCCTGCTTTAGCTTCATAGAGTATCGACGAGAATTTTCTTATCATTTTTTTTTAAACTATTTACAAAAGATCGTTACTTTATTCTTCGCAGGGTGCATATTTTCTGTTGCGCTTTTTACCGGCGAGCGATAGTTCGTCTCTACGCGCGAGATAAAAATCGCAGTGCTACATACTTCTGTGTGGAACAAAGAAACGGACGATCACGTGTTTATTCTGTCGATGCGTGCATTATATATATGTATACATAGTCGACGTTTAATTCAAAATTTCGTATCATTTTATACTTTCTCTCTCTGTCTCTTAACAAAAACCGAACGTTTATATTTATATTTCTATATATATAATAATTTTAATTTTATTTTTTTTTTGTTTCTTAATGTTCGCGGTCGAGTCAGTATATATACACATATATATCGATTATTTAGTTGCGCATAAACATGTATAAACACGCGAGAAGCACGCCTGTTCTCGCGCATTTATATACATTTACATCTGTTTACTCGCCGACGGGAATAAGTAATTCAAGCTACATACGAACGCGATTCGTAACTTCGCTCGGCTAATTCTGGAATACGCGCGTTTTACATAATAAATACTAACCAATAAATTGTTCGGACAATCATGCGCCACACGTACCTATCATTTTTTTTTCCTTACTCTCATTTCCGCAATCATACGCTCACACTCGCGACTGTCTCGTTATACTCGCCGTTTCGTTATCCCCGCGCGCTCGGAATTTTCTCGCGTCGGGAAAATTTGCCGCCGCTCCTGCGTGCCGAAATTTAACTTTTCTCGCGCGGCCGGACGGCTCTGAAGACTCGGGGGAAACGGCAACGGAATAACGATTATTTCATGAAATTCTTTAAGTTTAGTATTGTTATAATATATATACACTCGGAAATATACACATCTATTTATGTTTACAGAAGTTTCTCTTTATAATATATATATGTATATATATATTTATAAATATTATTTACAAATCGGGTCCCCCTCCACGCGTCGACGGCTCGATACACAAAAAATCAGTGCGCGCACTTGTATCGCACGATTTTCGTTTATCACAGTGCTCACTTGAGGAGAACGAGAGTCCACTCATCAACGAATCACTGAGAGGTCCTTTTTTTAATTTTTCATTTCATCTCCTTTCCGCACTTTCTTGATTGTTTCGTTATACCAGCGTATCGAAAAAATATAATTAAAAAAAAACAGTGAAACAATCATTGCTGCTGCGAATAAGCATGCGAGCGAATCACTTTGAGACGTCGAGCGACAACTCCTCTACTTTACTTTTGATTATCATCAACGTTAAAATTTTTTTTTGTAATTTTTGCAAAAATTTTTTCTATCAACAATTTGAATTTTTGCCCGTCGGTGATCCCGCTCCGTCGCTCTCCGAACGATAAATAGCCCGCGAGCGGGATCGCCGAGGCCCGGGCGGCCTAAGCTCTTGTCACTGTCCTTTTTTTCTTCCTACATAAATAAAACATTTTTCTCGGTTACAATAATAGCATATATGGTAACTAGAATATATACTACACGAAAAAGCATAATTTACAAAATATACAAATACAAAAAGCACAGAGCGAGCGTGCGCTCAACGATCTCCAAGGAGCGCGCAGCGAAACATCTATAAATACATACGTATACCATTCGTACGATTCTAAAATGAAATTAAAAAAAATAATGAAATCGCGCTCACGCGCGTCTGTCACTGGTCGTGCGCTTATATAAAAAGTCTCCGAAAGGTCCGAGCTCGCGGGCCGAGAATCGAAGCCTACGTGGGGTGACTCCAGCCGCCGTCGATCCACCGACGAGCCCACGAGCGCACGAAGCTTGCAAATTCGCCGCTCGCCGAGGCGGATATCCAGCTCTCTCTTAAAACGTCGCGATTCAAAAAATCACGCCCTTAAGCGTGTATACGAAAATTCGATTGCTGACACGGAGAGAAGGGAGACTTTTGGCAGACGCGGCCTCGGCAAGTACACAAAGCGATGAGAAGAAAAACACTTTGCCGAGGCCGCGGCGCGCGTCCGATCCCTCCGTGTAGGCTGGATGTTTTAAGAGAGGCTGAGCTCTGCCTCGGCGGCGATCGACGCGAACGAGAGTATGATATTCGTATATAATAAGAATAATTTTGACAAGTCTTACATAGAAAGCAAGTTCGCAAGAAAACCAATATACAAACGAAACAGATAATTTATAAGCGTCGTTAGTTCTGTGGTGGATGGTGGTGGATCTGTGGTTAATTTTTTTATTTCCGGTGGATGGAGATGTGCTTGTTGTTGTTGTAGTTGCTTCCCTTGTGTGTCCCTCGATCGTGTTCTGATTAGGCGATCCGATTCAATCTCCTTGAGAATAGCAATCCTCGCTGGCTCGTCTGTGTTTCCCGCCACGCAGAACCCGAGAATCACGGCTTTTCCGGCTCTTTAGTCACGCAAAAACCGTGTCCCCGTGTCTCGGCGTCTCTCGGCGTCGGCGCGGGCCCCACGTGCGGCCTATTTTTTTGTTTTTTTTTTGTTTTGTTTAATTAAGCGACAAGTTTTTGCATTGCGCTCAGTGAATCTTTCTCACGCCTTATTCTCGGCAATCCGTCGTCTTTCAATTTCTCTCTCTCTCGGGGGTTCGTTCAGGCCTCGTTCATCCATCCGTCCTTCTCTAAGCTATCCTACGAGAGGTCAGTGATAGGCTTGCGTTAGGTTTTTATTGTTTTTAAGCTTCGTTTCACGAATTAATTTTAAGTTTATGGTTAATTGTTTGTTAACGCGTGCAGCGATTTATCGTTTTGTTTATCTTACGGTAAAATAAAATAAAAAAAACAATAATCGCGAAGGATCCCCGTTACTGTGACGGAGGAAACCGATACACGCTTCAATCTTGCTATTTGGTCGCCGTCGGATCATGCAAAGGGATTTCATGTACTTTTGTTCAAAGAAATATTTAAATAAAATTTAATAATTGAAAGTTGATTTTATTCATTTTCACAAACTGTTGTTACTTAAGTAATTCAAACAAGCTTTGTAAGTCAAAACTTGTTAAATATGTACAATTCATATGATATCATAATAAAATCAAAATTATTACTTTCCATGCTAATCCCTTTGCGTTTAGACGTCGTTAAGTTTAAAAAAGTGAGACTGTCTGTCTCACTAGTCCTGACTCAAGTATTATATTCTAAGACTTTATTTTCCTGCATCTGAATGAGACGAAATGCTCGAACGAGCCATGAAAAAAGAAATGAATGGACCAAATCGAATGATAATCCTTTGAATTAATCGAGACCCGCACCCGGAATCTCTTAATGTATTCGAGTGTTTCCACATAACTGAGTTTGTTTGAAAACTCTCAAATCACATTAAATTGTAGCGTGAATATGGGATCATAAACAAAGGTGATCGTGAATTTAATTTTAAATTGCTGTGCAAACTGTTTTTTCAAGCATTTCGTCTTTTTCATTAATGGCTGTACGTTAAACAAAAGAAAAAAGATGTGAATGTTTTATTGAAGTATTAATAAAATAAATCTTAAAAATAACGAAAAATGTTTGAAGTAAATTGTACATAAAAGACAATACTTATTTTGTACTTGAGAAAGTATAATGAACTTAAATAAAAAATGTGATAGTTAAAGCATATAATTATAGAAAATCATTGTTAAAACAAATTAAAAATCAAATAATGAAAGTAAAGTATAAGTTTAAAAACATCTCATCTTTTCTCCATTGTCGTACCAATAAAACTTTAACAAATCCTAACTCAGAACCCAAAAGGGTCCAACTTTAATACAAAAATTTTAAAAATATCACTTAACAATATCTAATTTCTAAATTAAAATATTGTAAAGTATGCTTACATGTGGGTGAGAGGCGGTATAACCGACTGGTGCTGGCCGAGGGGATCCGGCGATGGCCCGGGCGAGTAAACGCCGTGCTGCATGAGATTCTGATCGCCTCCCATGTACATCGAGATCATCTGCTGGAGGTCGCCCTGCTGCTGTTGCTGCTGCTGTTGCTGCTGCTGCGACTGGCTCATGTAGCTCTCCCGCTTGACCTGGGGTCCAGCTCCTGAGCTCGGCCCGCTGGGCGTCGGCGTGTGGATGCCGGCGCTCGCCGGGCTGGTCGGCTCGCTCTTTATGCTGCTGCCCGACGGGCTGTGGCTCGACATCTGCGAGCCCGGCTGGGTCTGGTGATAGGGCGAAGGCGAGCCCCCGGGCACCGTCGTCGTCGTGGGTCCGTAACCCCCGTAGCCGTTCATGTAGCTGTTGATCGGCGATGGCGAGCCGCCGCCCAGGTGATGGCCCATGTCGTATCTGGGATATCCCGCCGCAGCCGCAGCTGCCGCGGCAGAGTTCATGTGGCTGCCGTAGTGTTGCTGGTAGGCCGTCGTCGGGTCGTGCATCATCGCGTAGCCGTTGGGCATGTAGCCGTTGGGCATCTGGTAGACCTCGCGCGGTAACTGGGACTGCTGGGGCCCGGCGGTGCTGCCGACCTGGCGCTGATCGACTCCGAGCATTCCGCCAACTCCGCCTACACCGCCGCCTAGAGGGAACTTGTCCTTCTTCAGCAGGGTCTTTGTCTTGCGTCGCGGCCTGTACTTGTAGTCGGGGTGCTCCTTCATGTGCACGGCTCGGAGCCGCTTGGCCTCGTCGATGAACGGCCGCTTCTCCGTCTCGCTGAGCAGCTTCCACTCGGCGCCCAGCCGCTTCGAGATCTCGCTGTTGTGCATCTTCGGGTTCTCTTGGGCCATTTTCCGGCGCTGGCCTCGCGACCACACCATGAACGCGTTCATAGGCCTCTTCACCCGGTCGATGTTGTTGTTTTTGCTGCTGCTGTTGTTGTTGTTGGGCGGCTGGTGTTGCTGCTGTTGTTGCTGCTGCTGGGATTGTTGATGGGAGTGCGCGTGTTGCTGGTGCTGCTGCTGTTGCTGAACGGCGCTCTGTTGCTGCTGGGCCAGCGAGTGCATGCTCTGTGAGTGCTGCTGGCTGTGTTGCTGTTGCTGCTGTTGTTGCTGTTGCTGAACTTGCTGCTGCTGGGCCTGGGCCGCTGCTGCAGCCGCCTGCATCGAGGCGTAGTGTTGCTGCTGAGTCTGATGATGGTGCTGTAAAGACAGCGTGCCGAGGCTACCGCTGGGCGGACTGCCCGAGAGCGCCGGGCTGTGGACCAGCGAGCCCAGGGTGCCGTAGGGCGAGGCGAGGCCGCCGTGGTGGCTCATTGGCGAGACACCCTGGTGCGAGTGCGGCGGGATGTGACCGTGAAGGCTACCGCCCTTCAGGTCGCTTTCCATGGTTAGCATATCGTCCTCCCGATGGGCGAACAGCTTGAAAGCGTTTTTTTAACACTGGTCTTAGCTACAATAATGTCCTTCCTCCTGCTCTCCTCCTCCTCTCGACAGCAATCTAAGGCTATCGAGAATCGCTGGCCGGTTCCTTAACCGTCCAACGATGCGTCTGCGAGAGGGAGGCTGCGAGCTCTTAAGCTCTTCAGTTGATACAGCGTCGTCCGTCACGCGAACCGACGACCGAACAGTTGCCCTGCGCCCGAGACATCAATCTCGTTACCGAACACCTGCGACGATGGGCAAAACGACACCACGAGAGTCATTCGCGTTAGCTTCGGCCGATGGTTTTGTAAAAACGATTGACGCACTGGTTAATGCCTCGGAATCGTTACCGCACAGCGGTCTCAATGTTCGTCGGTGGCTGCCGAACGTTCATAACCACTTTGGCGCTCTGTTCTCAATCACACTGCGATGATTATCCCTTTGTTTACGCCGTCCCTCCTCCTTAAACTCTGCGACGTTAATCGAGGACAAACGGTGCCGTGTCTGTACCTGGGTTCCAGCGTCAATACACACACGACCGTCCGTCACCAAGTCCGAAACAGAACTGAACGCACACTGTCACTTTTGCCCCTTCCTAGCCTGCTGCTGCCGCCGCCGCCGCTGCGCCTCTGGGCTATAGCTCCGTCTCTCTCCTGCCGAGCGCTGACTGGCTGGCCGGCCTCGACGAATAGCGTTGCGCGCGCTCTTTCAAATCTCTCTCCGCTGCTGTTTCTGCGCTTTTGCTGCTCCGCGCGAATCGAAGAATTCACGTGGATTTTTGCACTGTCTTCGTTTATCAATTTGTTTATCTCTCTGGTACTAACTGTACTCAGAGAATGATTCTGAAGAATGGTTAAATCTTCGATGTATTGATAATAATCGAGAAGTAACTCCCGCACAGACACTGTGTCAATATCGATCCTGAAAACTCGGTACGTCTTATCGTGCCGCGTGCGCGTCGTGAACTGTTTACGAGTGTGCTCTTCCAGCTTATTGTCACAACTCGCTGACTTAAACTCGCACTAGAGAGGGAAGCTCGGTCAAGCGGCCTCCGATCTCCACGGCAGAACAGAACCGTCTGAACATTTGTAAAGCCTGCCAGTCGAGGTACACCTCCCCCCCCCTTTCCCGCGCGTCTAGCGTAGCGTTTCTCGGGGCCCCCCCCCCCCCCCAGCCGGCCCCCACCCCGCTCCGAGCGCTCGACCTTTTCGCCCTCCCACCGCCAGGCAGAGCAGCCGCGCCGCTGCCTACCCCCACCAGGGGGCCAGCGCGAATGCGCGCCGGGCCGGCGATCGATTGGCCGGGGCAGCGCTGCCATCATTGCGCCCGGCCAATGCCGAGCCACGGCCCCGAGCCGAGGCGGGGGAGTGGCCTAGCGCGCGCTCGGGGCGACGTCTCACGGCGAGGAGAGGAGAGCCGCGCGGAGAGAGAGAGCGCCCCGAAACGCCGGCCACCCGGCCGACACGCAGACTCGCGTATCTTGGCCTTGTGTGTGCCGAGAGAGATTGACTGTAGGGTTTTTCAGCGGGACGTGCACGTGCGAGGGTTCGTTCTCTTTTTTTTTTTGAGGAGAGGAAGAGAGACAGGAGAGCGTTTGGAGAGAATTTTGGATTTTTTGGGAGGTGGGAATTTGCGTCTGGAGGTGGAGGCTTTCAAGGTATAATTTGCGGGTCGAGTAGACGAAAGGAAGTGTAATAAAATTGTTTACTATGGATTTTGTATTGGAAATCTTGAGTTATAGCATAACGGTTAAATTTATAGTTTATTATGATTTAATTTTAATTTCAATATTATTGTAAATCATGATTTTTTTGTTAACTAAAAATTGCGCTTTTAAAAATTCTTTCTGTCAAAGTACGGCTCTCATGAATTTTAAGCAAACTGTCACACTAAAAATGTTGCGAAGGTTGCACATGCGCGATAAGATTTGTCGGCAATGTAATAATTCATTTTTTACTTAAAAAACTTTAGAACTTCAAGTATGAAACGTTACGTAATCAGTTTCTACTTCGCTTATCAGTAAATAAGTAGAATGAGCAAAAAAAAATATTTCACCTATCTTAAAATGACAATATATATTCCGACTTTTCGCAACTGCACCTACAAGTAAAAGTCCATCACAAATCATTTTTCCTACAAACAAAAAATTTTATAAGTACGCCAAGTCAAGCTCCAACAACAGCGCAACCCGTCCACATTCTCTACTTTATTGATCTAACAAAATCAAACACTATCGTATGTCTCACCTCACTCAAACGCAGACAATAATTTTCTCTCTCACTCTTTCTCGTTCTCTTAGCGCGACACGTGCGCGTATTTGATATGTATTCCACAGGTAGCTTGTGTGCAAACAGAGAATCTACATATGCGCCGGGGCTCGCGCGCGAGGAATAAAATGTACAAGACGAATTTCCCGGGCGGCATGCGTCTACTAACGCACGTGGGCGATGTTTGAACTTGATGATGGCGCTGCCGCTTTATCGAGTCTGCATCCTCGTTATGTCAATAAAGTTATCATCGAGTACATAACAGCGAAAGACAACAAGCGTTATGTATTAGAACTATGGGCTGTTTGAGTGTAAGAATTAGAGGAAACTTTATAAGAAACATTGGGAGTTTGGCGAAAATTGACTGTTTGCTTTTTATCTAGCAAACAAGAATTTTATTCGACGTTTTCTCGCTGACTGAGGTAGATGAGGAAATTCCATGCTTCGCGTCACGTCGATTTTTGTTGCTTTTTTTGGAAGACGGTTATTGTAGACTGCGCGCGTTTATTCTTAGAAAATTCGGCTATCGATTACTGTAATGTTCGAGTATTGGAATAAGCCGGCGGGATAAAAGAGAAGTTTAAAAATAGAATTAATTAAATATTAAACATTGGTTAATTTTCTTTCTAATTTCAATGATCCAATGTTATGAGAAAATTTCGTAACTCACACTCCCAGTAATTATCGAATCGCCTGAGCAACATTTGCTTTACGTACAAATCACGCCTCAAAGCTAATCTTTGGCTTTTCCTCGCGCTTGAATAGAATAAAAGCCGGAGCTCGCGCGCGCGCGGCCAAGCAGAATTATTGTAAGCGGATCAACAAGTCGCTGTAAACATTTCTACCAACAAAAGAGAGAAAAAAGAGTTTTTTGATAAAATCTCGCTGCAAGGGATCTTCCGAACTTTTAACCCTTAAAGACACGAAGACAAGACAAAGTAGAAAGGATAAAGGAAGCCGCATCAAAGCAACGGCAGCGTTTAACTCGCACACGTATCCAACAAGATCAAACGCCCGCGCAGAAAAGAACGCGGCTGTATCGCTCGTTCGCTATTTATCCTTAGCAAATTTCCATCCCCTCCTGTGTACACACACACGCGCGCGCGCGGGCAAGAAAAACTCGGCTCAATGGCGAGACGTCACTTAAAGTCGCTGTATTATCACGCTCAGTTTGATCCATTTATACGGCCTGAAATCCGCGCTTTTCAAAAAGCAGCGCAATAGGACCTGTTGCGGCCCCGGCGTGCAATAATGGAAGAATGCGTCATAGATAATCATAGGAGCCGGGGCAAAGAGAGAGAGAGAGAAAAAAGCGAGGCGAGATTCGGCGACAATGCGGCTCTCGGGGAGGGGCCTACTCTCGCAGTGAAAAAGTTGTAGAAGAGCGCGCGCCGCAGCAGCAGTTTGGGTTGTAGGTACACGATGTGGGATTCGTCATTGTGCGGCTCGCGCGGTGAGGAGCGAGCGAGTGGAGTTGAGCGCCATCTGAGGATCGGAGTGGGAAGAGCGAGAGAGCGGAGAAAATGCGATGGCTGCGCGCTGCTTTTCTTAGAGCGGAGACAGGAAATGTATGGTGAGAATGAGGTGTTTTTAGGTTTGGGAAGGAATTTGGAGCTGTTTTAGTTCTGGGAATATTAGGCGGATATTGTAGCAATATTGGTTCGAATGATACGATTTAAAAGCGATATGGATGAATGAAATTTTTTATATGAAGTATGTCTTAATGAGATTAAAATATTCAGCTTAGTAATATAAATATATACTTTTACTTCTCATTGTTGTTTATGCTTTATTATATTAATTTATATTTATCAAATTTATTGATATTGTAGATATTGATATTTATTGATATTATCTAATTAATTATCATAAATTATTAAAATTTAACTACTTATTATCTAGATTTAATTCAATAATTTCATAGGTGATTTTAATAAGAAGATTATTTACACGATCTTAAATATTTATCTATTGTTTTGAATTTATACCATGATGTAATGATTCAAAAAATGTAAACGTTTTACAATCTATCATTTAATTTAAAAAAATTCTAAGTAACAATCGTTTACCCTGTCGTAAACTTTCAATGTCAATTCATTTACAACCAAAGCGCACTCTCAGCCTCAACAAACCCACCTTTCAAATTAATTAATCCGTACAAAAAGCCAACGACTCTCAACAAGTGTATCGCAACAGAGACTCGATTAAGTCCACCAAATTACCGGCCTAATAACATCGATCGGCTCCAAACAAAAGCGCACGCTTATAACCCGGCGCAAGAAACGCCGTGAAAAAGCCGAGTTTTCTCGGTCAAAGTGATATCAAAACTTTGGAGCGGATGAATGGAGCCGAGCTATATACGCGCCGGCACATAAAAGCGAGAGTGACGATGGCCGATCAGTCGTGACGTGGTTTTGTGTCCGCGGGCGCGATTCGGTACAGAGTTACTACCTCCGAACTGAATGCGCGCTCTGCCTTCTTTTCTTCGCCACCGCGAGAACAGTGCGCTTGCTTTTTTTTTTATTCCTGTATTGTTGCGCTCGTTTATATAGATGCGCGCCTGTGGTTAATCGAAAAATTTACCACTTCGTTAGCGCGAGTTGATTGTTGGGTAATTACCGGGATTCCATTGTGACAAGTATTTTTTTTCTTGGGAAACTTTGTTTACGGTATTATGAAGAGTTTATCTTTTGTGGGAGTTGGCTCGTGGCATGACATTAGCGTGTTTGAGTATTTTAATTATTGTTTGCAGAAATAAGTGTTATTGATTTACTAAGAGTTTTAACAGTCGAGTATCGTGTAAAATAAATAGCAGTTGTCGGTGTTGACTTTTGAATAGAAATTTCCAGCAGAAAAATATATGAACAGCGTGAGCATTCTTGAATAATGAATGCGTATAAATTTGAATAATAAAATGCATTAAAATATGTATTTCTGAATAATAATTAAAACATAATTTAAATATTAGTTGGAATATACACATCTACTTTTTATATGCATAATTTAAATAATATTCTTGTCATGTTAAGCAAAAATAACGCAAAGCATTTAT
>JAPYZB010001933.1:0-19199 GCA_030522745.1 Eupelmus kiefferi | reverse complement strand
CCCGATGGCAGTCAAGCTTTGCTGATCGACAAAGCTGGAGCTGCTGATGCTGGAAAATACGAGGTGATTGCCAGTAATGCAAAGGGTGACGAAACCTGTGCAGCTCAACTTGCGGTAGTGAGCAAAACTCGTGAAAACGAACCTGAGGAGAAACCCCAAATCCTATCGCCACTTCATGACATTTCTGTTGAAGAAGGTGAACCGCTTCACTTACAGGCTCTTTTCACGGGTAACCCTATACCCGAGGTTACCTGGACCAAAGATGGCAAGCCCTTGCAACCTTCGGAGAACGTAATTATGAGTTGTGATGGTAAAAAAGTTAGTTTAGAAATTAATCCCAGTACTAGTAAGGATTCAGGCACATATGCATGTGAGCTGCGCAATCCCCTTGGCCAAGACAAGAGCAGTTCTAACGCCACGATACGCAAAGTCAATCAAGCGCCCAGCTTCTCACAGAAGTTTACCGACCTTCAACAAATGATGGGCTGTGATGCTAAATTTGTTGCACGTGTCAGCGGTATTCCTCAGCCAGAAATCACCTGGTTGTTCAACGACAAACCCATAACGGCTAGCAACGATAAATACAAAATCAAACGCGATGGAGAGGCTTGCTCTCTCTACATTAAAGATTGTAGCTATGCCGACTGCGGACGTGTCAAATGCAGAGCTGTCAACAAAGAAGGCAAAGCTGAATGCGACGCTTCTCTTTCTGTTGTAAAAGAACTGTCAGTTGCATTTGTATTTTTTAAAGTTATCTTTTTTTACATGATTTATTTTGAATATAATTTTTTTCAGAGAAAAGAAGCAAAAGGTAGAACCACCATCTTTCTTGAAGAGAGTCGGAGACTGCGAGGTCTATAAAGGCATGACAGCTAAATTCACAGCTTGTGTAACCGGTTATCCTGAGCCAGAGTTTGAGTGGTATCGCGATGATGTTAAGCTTTGGCCAACAGATCGCATATTAATGGAGAGTGAAGGTGCTGGACTTTTAAGACTCACCATCTATCATGTGGATGAAGATGATGCTGGCAAATACACTCTTCGTATTTTCAATCCTCATGGTGAAGACAAATCAACAGGCGAGATGATATTCGAATGTGAGTATAGACCAACAGGACTTTATATAAAACTTTTTACATAATCTATTGCATTTGCTACATAGTTTAAGAGAAAAATAAGAGACATGTATTCTTTATATATAATATAATATTCTTATCATTTTTTGATTTTTGACAAACAGAAAATACGTATCAATTATTTTTTTAAAACTGCGTGGCGAATACAATAGATTATTTATAAGACAATAAAACATTGTGACTGATAATGAGAGAGACAATGATATAATTTTTTTTAGCAATTGAGCCACGCAACAAGAGGCTAGTCGACCAATACGCCGAGTTTGATAAATATCGTAAAAGTGGTATTCCATTACCACTTGCTGACCGGCCCATAATCAGCCGCATGATGGATCGTCATCTCACACTCTCTTGGAAACCGTCGATCCCGTCAATGCCGCGGGTGCCCGTCACATATCAGATCGAAATGTGTGAACTACCAGATGGTGACTGGTTCACCGTGCGCACTGGTGTTCGTGGCTGCGTCTGTGACATTCGCAACCTCATACCTTTCCGCGACTATAGATTCCGAGTACGCGTTGAGAACAAGTACGGTATTAGCGATCCGTCAGCCTACGCTCAGACTTACCGTGCCAAACTCGAACCTGACCCACCCAAGTTCTATCCTTACCTACCGCCGGGAATCGACTTCCGACCGGAAACCAGTCCTTACTTCCCCAAAGACTTTGACATCGAAAGGCCACCGCATGACAATTACGCACAGGCACCGCGTTTCTTGCGTCAAGAGTATGACACTCAATACGGGGTTAAGAACCAGAACTCAAAGCTCTTCTGGTTTGTCTATGGCTATCCCAAACCTAAGATGACCTATTACTTCAATGGCGAGCTTATCGAATGTGGCGGACGTTATGACTACACTTACACTCGAAATGGTCAAGCTACTCTCTTCATTAACAAGATGCTTGAGCGTGATGAAGGTGAGTATGAGGCTGTTGCTACGAATGAGCATGGTGAAGCCAGGCAAAAAGTTCAGCTCCGGTGTGCCGAATACCCTACCTTCATCACCAGGCCTGAGGAAACTTTCACGATGGCGCGCAAGTACTGCAAAATTGAGGCTCGAGTCACGGGAGTACCCTATCCCGAGCTTAAATGGTACAAGGATTGGAAACCTCTTGCTCCCTCTACTAGAATTAAGGTGCTTTTTATTTATTAACTTTTAGTAATTTTTTTATTCAATTCTCTATTATATAAAGTATTTGAATAAATTTTGATAAATAAGAGATTTGAAAAGCAATTTTTACAATTTTTTAGATGCAATTTGTCGAGCCGGATCTATCAATCCTGACAATCGACGATGTGATACTAAAGGATGAAGGTCTCTATTCCTTATCAGCTCGGAATGTAGCTGGTTGTGCCTCAAGTTCTGCAATGCTACACGTCGAAGAATCGGAACACGATTGGCGCTACAAGAATTACACGATAAAAGCAGAAGTGAAGCCACGCCAGAAACTCTTTACCGAAGACTACGATCTTGGAGACGAGCTTGGACGCGGAACTCAAGGAGTTACCTATCACGCTGTTGAGAGGTCTACAGGCAACAACTACGCGGCCAAAGTTATGCACGGTAACGCCGAACTCAAATCGCTTATGCTCAACGAAATGGAGGCTATGAATATTCTCAATCATCGAAAGATCCTACGACTTCACGACGCTTATGGAACTGATCGATCTCTTACCCTTGTCATGGAGCTGTATCCTTTTCTTTTACTAAATTCTGGTCCTGATGTTATATTATTCATTTATATTTTTGTTTGATTAATTTTACCATCTTTTTCTCTTGTTATTGAATATCTTTATTATTTGTATGCAAAATGATAAGATCTGTTTAGATATAAAGTACAATAATTATTCTCTGATATATCCTTAACTGTAAATGTTATCAAACTAATATCGCAGTGCTGGAGGAGGAGAACTTACCGACACTCTTACAAAGAATCCTTATTACACGGAAAGTGATATTGCTGGTTACATCAAACAGTTACTTACCGGTCTGGATTACATGCACAAATCTGGATGGGCTCACCTTGGTTTGACGGTAAGGCTATTTGTTGGACGACTCACAAATATCACTTTGCTTTCAATATTTAGTTAATAAAATTAATCGATTGTTTTTTATTAAAAGCTGGGTGATCTTCTTATTTCCCACCCGGGCGGTGACGACTTGAAAATCGGCGACTTCGGCTTGGCTCGACGAATAACCCGTAACAAGCTGATGACTTTAATGTATGGTATGCCAGAGTATGTACCACCGGAAGTGCCAAATGGCGAAGGTGTCGAATACGGCATGGACATGTGGAGTACAGGCATCATTACTTATATTCTTCTTTCGGGACTCTCACCATTCCGCGGTATTAACGATCGTGAAACCTTGACGAAAATCAAAGAGGGCAAATGGAACTTTGATGATGATCGTTGGAGTCACATTTCAAGCGACGCGAAGGACTTCATCAAGAAACTTTTAGAATACCAAACCGAAAGACGCATGGATACAGAAACAGCCCTTCGTCATCCCTGGCTCAATTTGGCTAATAAACCGCCAAGCGATCCGTATAAAATACCTTCCGAGCATCTTAAGAATTATTACATTCTCTTTAAAGATTGGTATTCAAATGCATCTTGCCGGACTTGGTACCGTAAGCGCAGGTTAAGCAGTGCATTCGAGCATCCTTAAAAAACCTCCCAGTACTTGGGAAAATCGGGTTACATCTAGGGAGCCTATCGACACAGAAATCGGTCTTATTAAGAACGAAAGCCAGTAAGAAATAACTATCTATGTCTTTATAGACAATCTTTACAACTGTCCTATTACCTAAACGTAGACGCACGAATATGTAATATAAATTAAATTTTCAGCTACCAAAATGGACCTGACACATACCTGTTGCAATTACGAGACACAGATTTTCCGGCCAGACTGCGTGGTTACATGAAGGTCGCCTACAATCGCGGCACAGGCTTCCCTCGCGCCTTCTCCGACGAAGCCTACGACTGGCGGGTAAGTCCAATACGTTTAACTTGACCTGCGTTGTTGCGGTAAAAAGTTTCTGATCGGCTAAGCTGAACACATTGGTAATTTATTATTGCAGACACCGGTGATACGCGAGCGGCGACGCTTCACCGACGTCATGGACGAGGAAATCGACGACGAACGCAAGGCCCGCATCAATCAATACGGCAACGTTGACACAGGCACTTTGCGCCGGTTACGCCACGAGATCGGCACAAGGTTGGACACATACCAAGAGGTCGAAGCTCTCATGGAAAGCAAACAGAGCGGCCAACCGCCATTCCTTCGCGAAAAGCCCCAGCCCCGTCCAATTCAAGACGGTGAGCCAGCCCAGTTAAGTTGCCTGGCCGTCGGCACTCCCAAGCCTATAGTCCAGTGGTTCAAGAACGACTGCGTTGTCCAGGAGAGCAACCGCGTGAAAATAACCGAAGACGCTGACGGGCGTTCGATCCTCAGCCTGAATCCGGCACGCGAGCACGACATCGGCATCTACAAGGTCGTGGCGCGAAACAAGATCGGCCAGACGGTGGCACGAGCTCGGCTGCTCTGCGCTACCCTGCCCTGCGCCCCGGACTCGCCCGAGGTGACCGACGCCTCCGACACCGAAATTCTGCTGCGCTGGAAGCAACCAAAGTACGACGGTAACGCGCCCGTGCTTTGCTACAGTCTGCAGTACCGACAGGGCGACTCGATCGAGTGGGTCGACGTTGCCGGTAACATCGACCACGAGTTCTTCCTCGTGCGCGATCTTAAGCCGAACACGAGTTATAACTTCCGACTGGCGGCGCGTAATCGCATCGGTTGGAGCGAAATGGGTATACCGACGAAGCTCGTGAAGACAAGGGCGCGTCAGGAGGATGTGCCCAAGGTCCAGATAACCAGGGCGATGAAGCACCTCCAGCAGCTGACCGAGTCAGGTCGGGAGGTGCCGATCGACGAGCCGAGGCCGAAGCTCGACTACGCTGCGGAGGAGTCGCCCACTGACTGGGACCGGCAGTCGCGCATCTCCGAGCGCTACAGCTTCGTGTCCGAGGTGTACCGGGGCCAGTTCTCCCTGGTGGCCAAAGGCATCGAGCGTCAAACCGACCGAGTTGTGGTCGCCAAAATTTTCGAGCTCAGGCCCGACACAGAGAAGCAGGTCGACGAAGAGTTCGAGGCACTGCGCACGCTGCGCCACGAGCGCATCGCGTTGCTCGAGGCAGCGTACAGGCCCCAGGGCTCGCCGGTCGCGGCAATAGTCCTCGAAAAACTCCAAGGCGCGGATGTGCTCACCTACCTGGCCAGTCGGCACGAGTACTCGGAAAGCTGCGTCGCAAGCATCGTATCCCAGCTCCTGGACGCGCTGCAGTACCTTCACTGGAGGGGATACTGCCACCTTGACATCCAGCCGGACAACGTGGTCATGGCAACGGTGCGCTCGGTTCAAATTAAGCTCGTAGACTTTGGCTCGACGCGCAAGGTTCCAAAACTGGGCAGTGTGGTGCCACGGTTAGGCCACCCGGAGTACTCGTCGCCCGAGGTCTTGAACGGCGAAGCAGCTTACCCGCAGTCAGACATTTGGCAGGTCGGCGTTTTGACTTATGTTCTGCTCTCGGGAGTCTCGCCGTTCCGGGGTAACGACACCAACGAAACTAGACAGAACATTACCTTCGTTAGGTATCGCTTCGAATATCTTTATAAAGAACTGACACAGGAGGCCACGAGGTTCTTGATGCTTGTCTTCAAACGCTCGCCAAGGTATCTATTTATTTTTTTTACAAATTATTTATCTGAGTTAAATAATTAAGTCTCCCGAAGCAAATCACCTTCCACACCCGTATCAAAATGTACTATTTTGATACTCCGCTCAGATAAAAGCTCACGCTCGAACGAAGTAGTACATTTCAATACTAGTGCGAGAAAGTGATTTTAACCTCGCGGGAACGTTTGCGGTTCCTATTAGACTGACAAGGTCACGCAAGGTCGAAATTGCCACGGCGTGTGCGAAGAAATTCTTCGCGCACGCAATCCGTAAAACAGCTACTTCGCACACGCAAAACAAGCACGAGAAGGCGAGTTTCGTACACTCCGTTAAAAATTAGTACATTTCGATACTAGTGCGAGAAAGGGATTTCAGCCTCGTGTGGACGTTTGCGCCCGAGCGAAGCGAGGGTGAAAAGGCCACACAAGGTTGAAATCATTTCCTCGCTCATGTATCGAACCGTATTTTTTGATACTACGTGCACAAAGCGTATGCTAAATGTCGCTTTGTGCACGTCGTATCAAAAAATACGGTTCGATACATGAGCGAGGAAGTGATTTCATCCTCGTGTGGCAAACGTCCACACGAGGCTGCAATAACTTTCAAGCACTTGTATCGAAATGTACTATTATTATCTTACAAAACGTTTTACACTTTTTTGAAGAATCAGGATACTTGGTTTTGATGTCTTTTTTTAAAAACTTTTTATGTAAATATTTTCTTTTTCAATTATAGCCTTTTGATAGTATATACTAAAACCTATCAAATAGTGAATATTTGTTTTTATTACTTTTCATTATCTTTATATAAAATGTATATATAATGTTTAATATCTATTTATAAAGGGATTAACTAAGTTCCATTAAGTAGAATTAACGTTAGGACTCTGTATTAATAATTTTTTTCTTTTAGCAAACGACCAACTGCCGAAGAATGTCAAGAGCACCGATGGCTCATGCCCACAGAGTACATGATCAAGAAACGCGAACGAACGATATTTTTGGGAAACAGACTCAAAGAGTATAGCGAAGAATATCACGAAGAAAAACGTAAGCAGGCTACTCAAGGTCAATCGTTAGATGAAGCATTCGGAACGACACCACGACTCGCAAGATCAAATAGTATACAGGACGAACTGCTTACAACATTCTGAGCAACTTCATCTTTAAATCAATAATTTATTTTATTATATTTAAAAAATTTATTATTGAACAAATCTAGTCAGTCGCATAAGAAACAAGAATTAAGGAAGCTGGCAAAATCTGACGATATATTCCTTCTTATATCTTGTTAATATTTACTCATGTATTTGTTACATCTTATAATCATGACAACTAATGCATACGCTATCACAGCAATTGATCAAATGATCAAGTTTTCGCTACCTTCAAATTTTACATACTGCTAAATTCTTTTTAAATTATGTAATTTTATCTTACAATAAGACAAAAAAAAATATTCTAATAAAAAAAAGTTATGGTATTCAGATTTTTATTCTTCATTATACCTGTAAAAAAACTAGACTTTTTTATTTTTATATTAAATAACTTCCTTTATTTACAAATTAATTTTCCCTGCTGTACAATACTTATTAAAAATATGAAACAATGATTATACCTTCATTTTTTCGAAATTGATCAGATTAAAAAATGCATTTAAAATAATAGACAAACAGGGATTATAAAGATAAATAACGTAAGTTTAAGTAGAAAATTGTGTGACAATATCGTTTAGTTATACAAAAATTTTTAGTTTATAATTAAACATTTGTTTGTCATTCACATATAATTTTAATGTTCTCAATTATCACCATTTAAGTCAAATCACTAGAAACTATAAATCCACGGTTTTGGCGTTTTTGACATTGTTTGTAGTCTAGCTTTAATCATCTTTTGGCATACTGCATTAAGTATTCTTTTACTTTGATACCAAACAATTCTTTATCTTTTGAAAACATATCTGCTGCTTCTCTATTCAATGGATCGTCAAAATTTAATAGATCCTGTATAAAAATACGTAATCATTATTAATTATTAGTAAGGTTAAATTATATTTAAAGATTTTATCATTAAAGCTTAAGAATACATATTGAAATGAAAAAGTAGATTTTTACTTTATGCAATTGTAAGTCTTATTTTTGAAACTATAAAGAATTAAAGGGCGCGGCTGCGCCCTGATTGGCAGTAGGCGAAGCGATCACTGGCGCTACCGCTATAATATACGTCAAATTCGTCGTTAGGCTATACTTTTAAATTAATTCAAATTTTAAAAACTTTCATTAATTTTGTAATTGTACTATGCATGAATCAAACCTATATTGTTTGAATTTAATTTATTATAATTTTCTAGTAAAAGAATAAAAATAATTGATTTAATAAAAAATGATTAAGTAAAAGACAAAACTAATTTATTTTATAGAAAATAAAAATTTAATACATTAATTTTTGACTATTATGTTTTCTAATCTTTTGTTAGAATGCAGTTAAATACCTACATTAAAAATATTGCACTTTTTGAACATGTTTATTAAGTTAAAAAATTATTCTTTTTAAATCAAGTAATTAGCATAAATTATTAAACTATTGTTTTTGGTAAAGTCTTTTAAGCTGATTCTAATGTTATATAATCATCGCATAGAAAACTTTAAAAAATTTAACATGTTTTTAATAAATTAAATCTTTGAGAGTAGAATGAAGATGTTAAAAAATGACCTTATTAGAAATAAATGATTAGATCAAAAAATCTATAAGATGTGTATTTTATTGATAATCATTTTAAGTAGCTAAAAAAATGTGTTCTTTAATTTCAAATTTAATTTTGAAAATTATTTTAAAATTAGTACCAACTAATATCATCTATAGCCACTTAGCTAAAGTTATCTTTTTTTTTTGTGAATCCATAAAAACATGTGAAATCAAACAAATGCTTCGAATCAATTTTTTGCACAAGACTGTTATTATTATAATACACATTTTTTTAATTAAATTTCATTTTCATGTCATTGTTTACTTAAAATCTTTTTAATCAGTACAAACTACATTCAAATATCTATTCGTAACTATACAATTTTTAAGATTTAAAGTTTTGTATACAAATATGAAACCTTTATTGATTGCAAACCAATATGACGTTTTTAGATATATTTTGTTGTTGACAATATCATTTATCTAATTTTATCTTTTTATGAATCATGATTATAAACTCCTTCTAAGGAGATTCTCTTGATAATGTCTCTAACCAAATTGTCGGTAAGATTTTATTATGTCACTGAAGTTGATTTAACATATCAATGAAACTTGTGAATATAATTATATAATTTTGATTATTATAATCAACATACATCTTCATAAATTCACTAATTAAATGTTTAAAAATTTCAAGACCAAAAAGCAATTCTCATGCATAGTTATGGTATTATCTTATTATTGCTCTTTAGGTATTATCTATATCTTTTGAAACTTCAATTAACTTACAATACTGATAAATAAAATATACTCACTGTAAATAAAGAATTTAATCCCCAAACCATATCTTTTAATTTTCTTGTAGGTGCCCATCCCATACCATCAATACTATTTTGTCTTAAAATTGATAGGCACACATCTCCATCTTCACTAATATTAGGATGCCATAGTTTTGTTACACATTTGACTTTTGGTGGCTAAAATAAATAAAATTTTATTTTATTTTATAATTATGAACTTTCAATATATATTGAAAATTTCAAAATCTTACAATCATATTATATTCTTCTGGTATATGAATTTGAAAATAAAAGCATCCTCCACACCAATATCCTTCATCAGGCGTAATCAATAATGTGAATTCATAAAGACAGTGAGGATCATTAAAATTAACTTGACATGTTACAGGTAAAGTTTGTTCCATTTCTTGTACCTATAATTTATAATTATGCAATAAATATAATAGTATTAGAAATAATAATGATAAAATGTATAAGACTTACTTCTTTTATAAGTAATTTATCTCTAATGGAGATCCTTTTATTAGTTAAATCTTGAGACTTAGAATTTGCTATTTCAGACTCTTTCTTAAGCTTTCCTCTCAGTGTAATCATTATTCAATTTTACATAGATTTTAGTAAATGTATATTATATAGTGCACAGGGAACTATAAAAATGCTAATTATTAAGCAACTGACAAATAAATTATTATTATTCAAATATATTTATAATTTGAAAATATTGAAAGCTAACCTATAGAAGTAGCAATGAATTTGAGTAAATTTTAATACAGAATTAGATTATATTAACATGAGCTTCTGTGCAGGTGATAAAGATCTGTAATTTCTGAACACTTTTCATCTACAATAAAAATTTATATTTACAATTTCTTTTCGTTTCTTCAGCTCGTAAAATGACATGACTAGATTAATTTGCTCGCGTTAAGTATAAATGATAAGTATTCTACTGTTGATATAATCATAAGTAAGCTTTACTTCTGTTATTAAATATAAAAGAAGTATTGTTGCTACAAACGTTAACGACTAGAAAATTAAAAATGTAGTTTAACGGTCATAATACTACTTAATAGCTTCAAGTAGTTATAACTATTAAAATGTCAAAGTATCAGGATCAGAAGTCAAAATAAAACGACACAGTGGCTCTACAATGGTACATTACACTTACGGTATGGCACACACAACAGAATTATCACATATAAAATAACGTTCCCGTTCTTCGCTTTGTGGCCATGAGTATACATTTCCACATATGTATAGAGGTGGAATAAGCTTTTACCTCATGTATATATAGATATAGTAATCAATGTTATTTCTTATTCCTTAGGAATTGTGTAATGAGAGCGAAGGCGGAGCATCCATTTGAAAACTCGGAACGGTGTTATGTGGAGTGTCCCTTAATTGTGCCCTATTCCTTGTACCATATTAGAGCCTTTTTTCCTTTTTACATGTTTAAAGCATACAGAAAAATTTTATCGTGCACAATCTGCTGAGTTTATAATCTGTCAGAAATAACACGTTTTCAGAAATCACGAACTCGGAGGATTTTGGACAACAATTTTTTTCGTTTGGTACAGAGCACTACTCGGTTCATTGAAATCCAACTCTTATTTTAGACAGAGAATACGGTACGCAACAGTCCGATAGTACCGAACGTATTGTAGGATCGCACTAAGGGATTGTGTTGTTTGCGTGGCCACTGTACCGTCGTTGCTTCTTGCGATTGGTTAAATTAAAACAATTAACATTACTTCTTTCCCAAATTGATATAAGCATAGTGCAGGTTTTATAAACAAGTTTATACTTTATATACAATTAGTTTCTGAATATAGAAACTGATTTTGCAGAAAGCAAATTTTATTAACTATTAAATCAACAAGGTAAACATGATAAAATAATTTTTTTTTAATTTTATATAATAATATTTTCAATCTATTAAACTTTTATTTTTGCAGATGATCACCGATGTGCAGTTAGCTATTTTTTCAAATATCCTAGGAGTCACTTTATTCTTTCTAGTGTTCCTTTTTCATTACATCAACGCTAATTATTCTAGATAAAAATAAACAAATTAATAAACATCATACATTCATAATGTGATTAATATAAACATTGTAAGTTATGTAATAAATATTTTTACTGAAAACACAGATTTCAATTATTCAAAGTACTTTAGATGTTTTAGTAAAGTCAATCAATATAAATATAGGTTATAATTCCATGGAAATAATTTTAAACTGTAAAATATGTTTTTAATTCATGAAGTAAATGTTATTGGTATAAGTATTAAGAATTTAGTAATACAATTTTTTTTTATTTTTGTACAAAAGTTTTAAAAATTAAAAATATCTATACTAATGTTTAACATACATTATTTACATCAATTTAACAATATCAACTCAAAAAGATGTAAGTTTGAAAGTAAAATTTCATATGAAAGAAAAATATTTTTATAATCCTTTTTTCAAACTAACATGATATTATTAAATATTATGGAAGAAATCTGCATCCAATGATGAAAGAAATCAACTATGCTTCTAAGATGCTTTCTAACAAAGCAAAGAATTTTTATTTGTGATTCATTTACAAATTATTATTTTATAAATAATAGAATAATTTAACATTTAATATAGATTTTTTTTCATTTATTTATTTTGAGTTGGATCCTCCGTTATGGGATATGGCGACCATATCTTACAGTTAATAATACAGAAAAAAATACATAGAAATATGCAAATTTTATACATTTGATTTTACAGGGGTCATCAATCAATCAGAAAAGAATAAAATTGTTGAAAATAAAAATATATATACAATTATAAATTGTTTTAGTTTTAAGTTTAGTTTTAGGTTTTTAGCTAGTATTAAGTATATACCATAAGCCTACGTACAGGTAAACTTATGTTTTACCTCTGTAGAAATTACCACTATAACCTATAGTAATATAGGATTTTATTGTTGTAATTTTTTGTACTGGTTAAACAAATAAATAAATAAAATAAATAAAAATTTAACATAGACTCTTACAGGAAAATTAACATTTTTACGTTTAATTAAATAAATATATTATAGATTCGACTGAAAATGTGAGAAATAATAGTCTTCTATTTATAGATTACAATAAAATAAATAATATCGCTAGTTATCGATGAAATTTACAATATAACTTAATTTATAACATGAAATTACAAGTTTCGCCTTAAAACTCCGTCACTGTAAAACCTCAAAATTTCACTAAAATTAGTGTCTCGGAGGTAGAGACTTCTCTTTGATAATTAAAAGTATTATATAATAAATATGAAACATTTTTAGCGTGGCTAAATAATTTTTTAAAACAAAATCATTATCTGCCCCCACGGGGCCCCTTGCTGGTACGGGGCAGCGTGGCGCAGCTATAGGTATACCTTAATATATTTTTTTCATTAATAAAAAAAACTTGATTTTATCACTATCATCACCAATATCATTGTACTATTATTGTCGAATATGTAACCAAAAAATAATTTGCATCGCCGTTAATTTTTTTTGATAAAAGTGCTTAATTTTAAAGAAAATATTCGCCAAGTATAATAGCTATATATATTAAGCTCTTAATAGGCTCTAACTAGGATTTCTAAATAAATTTTAACTCACCATTAGACGGATCACTCATATCATTTATCCCAGATAGCGCATAATAGTACGTACCTATATCGTTTTTAAAATGTATAAGGCCACAGCAAGTACATAAAGCTTTTACAACGTGAAATAAACGCTGACGTTTTTGCGACGTTTTGTACTATGAGAGATGTTTGTTTTTCATGAAATAATTTTTTCAGTCAAATATTAAAAAGTTCTTAAAATTATACAAAAATAATAAAAGGATCACTGACAATTTTATTTTAACTTTTGCAATTTGACACTTTTTCGTATCTTACTAGCGAAATATTCCTAGCTTCTAACGTTGCTCGGTTAAACTTATATGTAATAATAAGCTTGGTTCGGATTAGGAAATTAATTTTTAAACGATTGTTTAAAAAGAAATGTTTAAAAATACATTTTTTTTTAAATCAAATTAAACCATGTATTCAATAGGAACCATTTTCAACGTTTTTGAAACTTTGTGGTATAAAAAACTTTAATGTAAAACTTATTATTTGTTATATATAAATTTTTACATCGCTTAAATAATAACAAACACCGTATTTGAAAGTTTGCGAAATAAATAATTTAGGCTATTTGTCAAACTAATTTAACACTTCAATAAAATTGAATAAAAACACGAAATTATGGAATTCAAGATAGTTCGCTTATTAAATATAGCGCGTATAGTGAATAATCGCAGGTATTTTTATAAGGTAAAAAAATAGTCGGAAATACAGGGTTCGTTATTTGACCGGTCAATTACGGGCGATATTTTAAAATTTTCGAAAATTTCTAAAAGTCATAGATAATAATAAGTCAATAGTTTAAAAAGGGTCGAAATGCGCACTTATATAAAATACTAATATTAATGGATTACGCACTTGTATACACGATTAAAATTTAATTTTGTATATTAAATAAAGGATTTAAAATAACTACAAATAATGTGTATGGATGTGCTTGACAATTCAAAGTCTGCGGTGACAATAAAACAGAGCTAAACATACTGTTCCCTGTAGATATGTATTCAGATATAGGTATAACGTATAAATACATGAGAACACCTGGCACTGATCGAGTTGTGAAAGAATCAAGATTTAAAGCATTCGTAAACCAGTGATGCGCCGACTGCGATGTACGCTTATAAAATATTTCGGTTAGTTTCGTAAAATATATGTGCGAATTATTTATACGATTGTCGCGTCGTTCGAGAAAGAAACGAAAATTCGATTCAGTTTATAAAAATTCTTTCAAGAAACAGTAGAGTATTACTGTCTCATCGACAAACTTCCAGTGTTCTCGTCAAGTGTTCTCGTCTCTGAAGCTGAATATGAAGAGTTTTTTACTATTATTGCTGCTACATTTTGGAATATTATTCGTTAGAACTCAAGAGATTGAAGATTTACTACCTGTTGTATTATGCATGGACAATTGTGCAGACGTAAGATATAGTGATTTTATTAATTTTTTATTTCATTTTTGTTTGGTGTATCTTTTTAAATGATAAAACTAAAAATAAAAAATACGGTAATAATTGACTAAAAAATTTAAAAAGGTGCGATAATAATAATAAATATTTAAATTGATATTTTTTTTAATGAAATTTTAAATAAATATACAATTTTTTTAAAGTAAATTTTACAACTATTACGGTTTCTGCGTATTCCCTTACTTGAAAATATACGTCGGATAGTGTTGCAAAGTTCATGCTGTTATCGCGTCGTAATAATTGAACAGGTGTTCAATTAAAATTAAGCTTTCATCACACTTAAAAAGAAACATGGCGTATTTTAAAGAATTCATTTTATGTCTTTTATTAAAATAAAAAATTTTAAAAGTGAAAGAATTTTTAGTTTAGTTCCATATATATATATATATAATAACATTGATTAAATCTGATTTTGACCCTCATACTATCGAAATAATGCCATATGGCGCACTTACCTGACTCGCACATCTGAGTCTGTATTTGGATCATATGTATCATAGTATCAGTGGGAGATCACTGGTACTACTCATTTTGACGGATTTGACGTCTTTTATTATACATTTCATTTCTGTCATCAATTTCATTCTAGTATGATCATTATACCTAGTAGAATTTTTCAATTGTAGCAATTTTTGATCTTGATAAAGATTTGATAATTTACAAAACTAGCTACTATTATTAGATATCGAATAGCTAATGGTTACAATTAAAACAACTGCAAACTAATAAACTATTTTTTATTTAAATAAAATTTTGATAAGGAAATTTTCACTATTCAGTTTTCAAATCATTATTCACTGTCAAAGTTAATAAAAAATTTAGATAAGATATTAAAAAAATATAAAATGTCAAAAAGTTAATAGTTTAAATTCAAATAAAAACTTTAAAAATGAAAATTTAAAATCTTTTAGTTGTGTATTCATATCCCTTTACTTTGATATGTGTCTTTGATACATTGCAAATAGTATTAAATCAGCATGTCTTGCATATTTTGTACATTTAAATCATTTTGTTTTCCGTAGTAAGGTAAAAGTATTAATAGTGAAACACGTTCTATAAGTGGAATAGATTTTATAAAGTTTAGATTAAAGAAACATAATAAAATATATACAATTGTGAAAAAATATATAATTATCTTAAAGTTCTCAACTTTGTTTTTATGCATAATTAATCGTTAGCAGTTATTGTTTAGTATTAAAAAAAATTATAGAAGTCAAGTTCTTTGTAAATTCGGGTATACCGACTTCATTTTCTACACAAAAGTATGTTGAAACCTTACCTTTAGTTTTTAACTTATTTAGTCGAATTTAAGAAGTTTAATTAACTTTTATGTTTTTCAACTGTGTGTATGTAGCTTCTACTAAGCAAAATTTAATTTTTATAAATTTTTTGCTTTAATATATTTTTATTTGAATATTCCTTTTTACGTGCATCATCGATTTTTCAATTGTCTATATGGTGGAATAAAATATTTCGGCGTTCCATTTTGCCGTTAGCCCCTTGCCATCGCTTGTACGGAAAGTGAAATTTGCGGAGTACTTAGGAATTTATCGCTCGTTTTCCTCCTAAAAAGTATCTAAAGTATAAAATTATGTATGTATATATTACAAAGCGGTAAGAAAATATCAAGACAACCATAAATCGTACAAGAATCTAACCTATAGTAATCTGCAAATTTTATGACTGCTTGAGCACTCAAGAGAATTAGTATGTGTGCAGCCGAAAAAAAAATCTAAAAAAGAAAAGCGTTTTAGCTATCAAAAAGCTGCTCGAACATATCAAGTGCCACAAACTACACTTTTTAGAATGTGTAGCAATCCAGAGAGGAGTTACGGAAAAGGTTCTGTTACTGTACTTTCTGCGAAAAAAGAAGAATAAATAATTCATTGGATTACTTACAATGCAGTAGAGTAGCTATCAGATTTAATACAAAACTACATCAACAGTTTAGAATGACTCACACTGTTTAAGGTAGCTGCGCCACGCTGACCCGTACCATCAAGGGGCCCCATTGGGGGCAGCTAATGATTTTGTTTTAAAAAATTATTTGACCGCGTTAAAAATGTTTTTTATTTATATATATATATAGTCCCTACCTTCGAGACACTAATTTTAGTAAAATTTTGAGGTTTTACAGTGACGGATTTTTAAGGCGAAACTTATAATTTCATGTTATAAATTAAGTTATATTGTAAATTTCATCGATATCTAGCGATATTTTTTGTTTTATTGTAATCTATAGATATAAGACTAATATTTCTCAAAATTTCAGTCGAATCTCTAATATATTTATTTAATTAAAGGTAAAAATGTTAATTTTCCCATAAGATGTTAAATTTTTTATTTTCAATAATTTTTTTCTTTTCTGATTGATTGATGACCCCAAAAAATTATTGCAATAGAATACTCAAAACTCATACTTTCAGTCATATTTTTTTCATTTACTTCTTGTTATTTTTCCTATGATGGCGCAGCCACCTTAAAGAAAACCGACCAGGTAGGCATTGGTACGAGGTCTTCTTCAAACGTCCCTCCAACGTAACCCATCGAGTACCTCAACACTGCAGTGAGAGCCAACGTTAGTATATATTTATTCTAAATGCAGCTATATAATAACAGATTTTTAATTTAAAATTCAGTACAGTAAGTAGACCAGTTGATAAAAACTTTGTTGAAACTTTTTCACTGCTCATGAAGTATTTGCCTAAGAAGACCAAATAAAAATTGGAGCAAGAAATAAAAAAGGGAAAAAAAAACAAGAAATAAAAGAAAAAGCTGCAAAAAAGAAAAAACTACAAGAAAAAAGAATTGATGAAGAAAAAAGAAATTACAAGAACAAATTGAAGAAATTAAAAAAAATTATATATTACGTTTTAACCCTTAGACTGGCGGAGTTTTTGGAATTTTTTTTCTGTCAGAAATTAGAAAGGCTTCTTGGGTTTGATCTCATCAAAGTTCCGATCTCAGGGAGCATCTTATATAAGACTTTCCAGATCTCTAGTGGTTAAGGGTGATTTTTCTGTTACAGTTAGATAAAAATAGAGCTTTATTCGATTAATATTTATACCAAAGTGTAAATATATAGTTTTTAAATGTTATAAAATCCATTCCACTATAGGTACAGCAAAACTGGAATGGGGGTACATAGTATGAAAAACCCATTCCACAATATGGACAATTTAATTTATTTTATTTTGTTAATATTTTATCAATAACACGTTTTAAGACTATCTGAAGCGTTTATAATTTTAATTAAAAGAGTTGGGCTAATCAAAACAATTTCTATTTTAAAGTTTATTAGATTGTTAATTATTATTTTACATAAACTTTAAAATTCATTCTTATTTGTTCCACTAATGGTACTTTTACCTTAATTTCATATTTTAGAAAATAACAGTTCCTATCAGTTTTGATAAAATAAAGTATTAAAAATAAGAAAACTTTTAATTTCAATAATAATTAATAAAATAATGAAATTATTTTCTTTTTATATACTGTAATAAGATTTACGATTGTAACCATAAATTGGATGGGATAAATTAATTTATTAAATTATTTGGAAAAATTAGCTCAGAATATTGATTTATTTTGTATTAATTTTACTATGATTAGTATATATCACTTAAAAACATTGTAATTACGTATGTAAAATGTAAGACTATGAGGTAATGCATTTAAATAGTTGAAAAACATTATAACCAATTTTGAAAGATTTTATATACTAACGTAATTAAATTTTTTTTAATTATATTTATATTATAATTTCATGTAATAATTAAAAATTATAAATTCCAGGAACAATGTAGTACAAAATGTAAAGAGTCTGCTAAAAATGCAACAAGTAAGTATTAAAATCAAAACATTTTATTTTAGAAGTATTTCATTTCATGATATTTACAAATATATTTGCTTAAAAGATGTATGTATTATATTGTATAAATTTAAATATTGCTTTTTCACTCTAATGAAGTTTTTATAGAGAGTTGAAGAGTTAGCGGAGAGTGGTACTAGTAGGCCGAGATTGTACGAAATTTTTGTGTTCTTTTATAATAATTAATGCATTAAATCTAGTAAGACTTGTATTGTAAATAAGTATTCAGTATAAAGAGTATGCAAGAAATTGTAAGAATTAACAGGTTTTAATGCTGTAACGTTTATAATAGCACATGAACACGCGGTCAAATTATTCCCAGGGGGAGTTAATACCTTGTATATTATATTATGTCATTATAATTTTAATAATGATCATTATTATAATTATTTGATTTATGTTTCTAATAATCAAACTTTTTCAAACTTATTTTGTATTGATTTTGCATTGATTTCGCAATAAAAGAAGTTAAATGAAATATAAGAAAAAGCTTTAATTATTATAGCGGTGGTATCAGTTAGTCCTTTTTTATATAATTTAAATGTACTATTTATATCTTTTAGGGATGGCATTTGTACAGGATTTGCCCGATGCTAATATAAATCTTCAGTGTAAAGATGTTAATCGTTTAGTGCTGAAACATAAGACTGGAACTCACATAATTAGCGCTAGGAATAAATTTAATAAAACTTGGACATTTCCAGTGATAGTAAGTCTATAAGAGAAAAGATGATTCTTTATAAGAATATTCATATATTTATTATTATTCATCTTTTTTAGAATAACGATACTATTTTTGAATTTTCAAATTTAAAACCTAAAACTCCATACCAATTTCGTATTCGTAAAA
>JAPYZB010001932.1:0-18360 GCA_030522745.1 Eupelmus kiefferi | reverse complement strand
AAACTAAAAACACTAATTTTTCAAACTTTTCAACCCAAACCCAATCCACTAAAGAACACCCGCTCTAATTAAAAGCAAAACGAAATACGACCGGCAGCGCGTTTAAATTCTCCAAAACTCAATGCGGAGGTGGGGTCGGTATCGTCGATCGTTAAAGTCGAAACCCACTGCATATTTCAGGGCGCGCAACAGATTTCATCGACACATCCCAGGCCGTAGAGCGCCGACCAATTAAATCAGCCCTCCCTCTCGCAATTTTCTCTCTCTCTCGCGAAACTTTGGGCTCCTTGGGCAAACTTCCATAATAATGCGCGCCCCGAGCGATACAAGCAGCCCTCCTCAAAAAAGCTCTCAGCACAGAGGAAATTACCGGCTGCTCTCTCCCTCTCGGCCAACTCTCCGGTCCGCTGAGAATTCGCACACGTCACTTAGAAATTCGCTCAGAATTTCAGCGCGCCCGCGCGCGCTCGACTCGTTGTTTATGAATAACAAAACTCGCCCAGCCGCTCGCGCGCGCGCACAATGAAACGCCCCAAAGCTCGAGCGGCTCTCTCTCTCTAGCCCTCCCGTCGAAATAACAAACAGAGAGAGGGGCATAAATAAGACCCGGCTGGTTAATAATCTTATTTGGCCTAACGGAGTAATCGCAATTTGCTTAAATCTCGCGCGTGCACGGGCTCTCGCCAACCCTCCCTTTGCAAGCTCTCTCTCGCTCTATGTATACGCTCGCCTCCGGGCGATTAATGAATTTATGGGTGGGGGTGGAGGGCTAGCTCGGCCGATTCGCTTTACTGCTGGATTCAAGGCCCCCCCAGGCTATAAACTAGACTGGGCGCGCGCACGCAGCGGCAGCAGCAGCAGCAGCCTGCTGCGGAGGTGAGGCCGGACTGCGCGTAGCTTTACTTTGGAGAGGATGGCGCGGATTGGACCGGACCGTTGGACGCCAGCGCCTACGTATACACACACGCGCTTTTGTTTATCGATTGCTTATTAAGTGCGAAGTGATGCGTTGCTTTACGCACGTCGAGCGTTTCGGGGGCCGGCCGCGCAGGTGCACGCTTATATGGGCTGGACGCGGGGGTGGTTCAGGGTTGAGGCTCCTGGGGTATGGTCAGGGCTGTAATTATACGCGAGGAGAGGGCGATTCTACGCTCGGCTTGGAATTGATGGAGAGAGTTTGGCTGCTCTTTTGTGCGGAGGGATGAGTGGGTGGAGGAGAGGAAAGGGTTTTTAGGGAGAGGAATGTTGGTGAGTGCGTTGTGCGTTGGGTTTGCTTTGTTTTTATGGGTTTTGGGTGTGCTTGGTTTCGATTAATAGCGTGCTTGCTTTTTGAATTCTGATATAAATAGCTTGCACTGTTTGTGAAAAATATATGCTGTGCCAAGTATGATAGGAATATTATCTAATGTATTTCAATACGGAAAAATGTGGATTAGTTGGGCATTAGTTGTGTTGTTGAATTTAAAAACAATGAATTATGAAACTGCAGTGAGTACTATAACATAAATTTATAAGCAAATTCAAAGTAGCATGAACAGGCAGTATAAATTTTACTTTAAATTTCATTATAAGTATGAATAATGTTAACGTTTATAAAAATGAATATTCAAATTTGCTCAGACCTAGTTTTTTATTGTTACATAATTACCGTAATTTTTATAATATATACAAGCAGGAAGATTCATAGTTTATCATTTATTTTAAAAATTGCAAAAGTTCATTAACACACCGTGATTGTTAAAGTTTATTTTCACAACTGTAATAACAATTTGCATAATGCAAAATGATCTAAAACGAAACCAACAATAAATTATTAACATCTTTAAAAACCTTTCTAATCATCTTCCAGAGGATGGGCACCAACAAGATCTACCGAAGCCCCTTAATTATTCAGTTATAGAGGAAACGGATCCGGCGAGAAAAAAGCGAGGATAATAACGCAATTAGCATTCTAGAAATGTAATCCCGCAATGCGCTCGCTCAGGGAGATAAGAGTGACAAGCTTATGGCGATGGAAATAGAATCGAGAGCTGATTGGAGGCATGTCTATTGTGGAGAATCAAAGTGGAAACGCGATAAGATAAGATTATTACGAAAGATGATTGGGATTTTAGGATGAACGAGGATGACGCGATTTATCGGCAATTTCATTAAAGCGATTCGCGCGCAAGCTGAAGATAGGAAGTTGCGGCGCTCGGGAGAAAACTTGTGTCGTCGCCGGGATATTTAGTTTGCGAGTTTAATAAAACTTTTGCCTCTGAGATGTTGTCGAGCTAACGACTTGGTTACCCTTGCCGAACTTTTCTGTCTTTGACTTATGTGTAAACAGTCGAAATCCTTTTCGAAAAGCTTTTCGCTTATTAATATTTTTTTGTCTGGCTTTTATCTTCAGAACTATTAATAAACAGGGTTTAGATCCAGTTTAATCTTGATATAGAACTTAATTTATTTGCGTTTTAGGGATATAATATTGTAGAAACTCTAAATTACAAGCACTAAATTTCTAGTTAATTATTACATCTCAAAGGGAATATGTTCTCATGTACTAGTCCGTATGTTAGGTGCTCGAAATCAAAGTGAATCCGTTTTCAAATCCTTTACATAATTTTAAGAAATATTAAAAGTAATAATAAAAAAATTATCTCGCATTATCATAATCATGTTATGAATACAATATTATGAAAACATCACAAATCCACAAACCGCCAACGAAAAACACCTCCCCGCCTCACCAAAAAAATTAAACACCCAATTCGCAATCGCCAGGTCCACCGCCGCGAAAAGCCAGGCGGCCAGCCATCACCTCGCCACAATACAGTGAATTTTCGGCGAACAGCTTCCTCCTTCCTTCTCCCATTGTCTCGGCTCCTCCATCCGGAACCCAAACCGCAGAGCAGGGCCGGCCCCAGCTCGGCCAGCTTTTAAACTCAATTAAAGTCGCTGCGTATATACGCGCCGTCTGCGTGTCGTAATCCTGAGAAGTGCTGCGATATCGGCGCGCGAGTCCCCGCAAGCGGCCAACCCTCTCTTTTTATTCGAGCCTGCAGCTTTCGTCGGCTCTCCCCCGTTCATTCCGCCGCGGGGCTAAACTTTCTGCGCGCCGAGAAGCGAGAGGAGAGAGCGCGCGAATTTCCCGAGGACAAGTTTCGAGCCGGGAGCTCTCTCTGAATGGGGAACGATTTTTCGCGAGAGTCGGCATTGTCGGCCTGTAATTGGAGGAACGGGGCTGGCTATATATTCGTTTTTTCGCGGGCGTTTAATTGTTTTTTTCACGGGCTCGCTCTTTTTGCGAGGGTCGGCTGTTTGATTTGAATTTTTTCGATGAGATTTGAAAGGATTCGCTGGGGGCGCTGAGGCAGGCTGGCTTTTTTGGAGAAGGGTTTGGGTTACGGGGAAAGTTTGATGACTGAGAGGCACTGTAGCATTGATCCAAAAGAATTTATAATTTTCTTTATTTTATTACTGGCCGATCATCTGAAACATAAACGTTACGCGCACGGTAACAATAAAAGCGTATTCCTCGACTAAAAGCCACGCACGAGCACATCGATCTCAAACGCATTCCCAATTTCCACGACGCAGCAAGCTCCCAGCCAGTCAATTTTAATATAACTCACTCCAGCCGCCTTGTCTCCTTATCGGCGATAAATTCAGCGCTCTTGCGCGTCCCAGCTACTTACAAGCCACTTACCTCCTCTCGGCAACTTCCTAATTACTTTTCACATAATTAGCGCTTAATAATTTCGCTGCTGGCGCAGCAAAAGCTCGTACGTACACGCAGCGCGGCGAATTTTACTTTGCCTCCCTACCCAAGGCTTTCTTCTCCTATCTCCTCGGCGCGCCGCCTCGAGCGCCAGAGCGCTGATAACGCGCCCATTACGGGCCTGTTACCCGGCCTGCTGCAAGTTGAGCGCGCAGCGCTAGCTACGGGAACATCGCCGCCGAGCTGCTCCCCGCACACCGAGTTTCCCAAACTCCCGCCGGCGAGCATCAAACTTCGCTAACGAACTTCAATAGTCGTCGGTAATGCATTGACGCTTTTTTTTCCTAGGGCCCGAGCGATGGGGGGAGAGTTCGCTTATGTGCGCAAGCTCCTCATTGATTAATGAGCCGGGGCTGCGGGCGAGGCAATTTCGCGGTGTGCATGCAAATTTCGGGTAAAGCGACGGAGCTGTGTGCTTGTTTGATTTATATTTTTGGGGATTAATATCGCCTGCGTGCCAGGTAATTTTGAGCTTTTTGGGAATGAAAGAATTGCGTTAGTTATTTTGACGGAAAGGGTAAGATGAAATTTAAATGTTATATTCTTTCACAGAGTCTCCTTTTACCGCGAATCAATATTGAAACTTTCGTCCCGAAATAAGAAGCAGAATCATAAAACTGAGAGTCCAACTGAATTCGATCAGCTCGATCCTAATTACACTGCAATTCGTCCGTTCGATTAAGCGCCGATAAAGAAAAGCGGGCCGCTCGAGCCGCATAAATGCAGAATCCCTTTTAAATTCGATTGAAAAATCGAGAGCAGATAATAACTCCTCCGTCGCCGCGTGGGCCCGCGTCATTAATCGACTTTGCCGCGCGCTCGAAAACTTTTTTATTCCGTTTCATTATGCGTATCGGTTACCGCGCGCTAAATTCTCCCGATAATTAGCGCGAGCTTGCGCGCTGACAAAAGCTCTCCTCCCTCTTTCCCCCCTTTTTTCCCCTCCTTTTTTAGCTCTCGTACTTTCGCTCGTACTCCGATCAATTTAATCTCTCGCCGCAAAATTGTATTACGGCTCGAGCGCGCGCTGGCTGCAGCTCTTAAGAGATTAAAACCATAATGGCTGAGCGTCCTCGGAGAGCGCTGGAAAACTGTTTCTGCATTATCGCCGGCAGGTCGAATTGAAGCGCGAGCGGTGCAATCTCCGTTTTAGCCGCGACTGCGGAAGGAAGCTAGGGGGGGGGGGGGGGGCTGGGCTTGAATGTATTAGGAATCGATGCGCGGAAATGGAGGATTTAGAATTTTTGATCTGGCTGGAGTGCGAGCTTTTTTCTTTTGTTATAGAGTATTGGTTGGTTTGATTAAAAATTGAATTTGTTTTTACACTATAATTTACTTTGCAGACTGCTACTTGGTTTCTGATACAAAAACAGTCTGGAAAAAAGGCATCAGCGCTGAAATCATTCTCACCCAGCAAAACAAATTTCAAACTTACAAATTTCACCCTTCCCTTTCAACTTTTCCTCCACTTATCAATAACAGTTTCCCTCGCAATTCCAAGGCAAACAACAACACTCAAGTAACACGTGCGCCCTCGGCGCAGCTGGTAAATTCAATACGAAGGAAAGTTCCTCGTCGCGCCCAGCGAGAGATCATAAAAACCCGTTTAATAAAGCAACGAAGCTGAGCGAGGCGACACCAGCAACGGCAAATCGTCTCTGGTCTTCTTCCTTCTATATATACATATACAGCCTACAAAACGGGAACCCCTCCGATGTCTCCGTCTTAATTTGCGGCTCGCGCAGCCGACCACCCGTTTAATTCATTCCCCCCTTGACGGCCGCCCGCCCACGAGTCCAAAATAAAAAAGCCGCCGGGAGCTTTGAAAGAGCGTTCCTCGCGTGAGAGCTTTGCAAGACCGAGTCGGAGCATCGGTCGCTTTGTTTCTTTTTTTTTATCTTCGGTTTCAATGCGACTGCGAAGTTTTTTTGCGGAGCTAGGCTTTTAAGTTTTTTGCTCTGCGATTGTTTCTAGGCATTCATTATGGGATATTACTTTGTTGGGGAAATTGCTAGTAGGTAGAGGAGGAACTAATGATGAGCAATTAATTTCATTATCTAATTATAATGAAATAAGTTAAAAATGAATTTTACTTTATATCATAAAAATTTAGTGTTTTCATCCATCTAAAGGCATCCGCCGTATATTAACAAACTAGGACAAAGTGCTTGGAGAAAATGGTTACATTTAAAAAATGTCATTACTATTTTTATTACGTTTTATTACTATTTATTCATACTTTTCCATTTTCAAGAATTACGAAAATTATTTACGGCCGCTCTCGGAGTTCTTAATACCTATGCATACACGCGAATGCAAATTCTGAGCTTTTACGGCTAATCTTTAAGCCGTGAGTGCTTCAGTGAAACGAGACTAGCTTTAAGGCCAGACGATGCTGGGGAGTGTGAGGAAACGCGACGAGATATTGATTATGGCCGAGTAAAGTGTGTCACTATGCTTCGTGGAAAAGATCATTGTTTGATGCTTTTTACCCTCGTCATCCGAGCTTGCACCGACTATCAACTTAAACGATTTTACTTTTATTATTTTCTTATTTTTGGTTTTTTATGCATTTGTAATTTTATGTGTTTAAGAAGAATAAATTTGGAAATTAAAGCGTTCGTAATGAGAAAAAAGTATATAAATGCCTATCATAATTTCTTGATAATTAATTTAATAACCTCAAAGTTTTAATAAATCTTATTAATTTAAAATAATTATAGGTCTACATCTAATTTACATAATTTAAATGGAATAGAGTCAGTGAAATAATTATCTAAAGCCAATTTGTGAAAGTAGTTTTTGAAATAAAAATGTTTATCGTGACAGCATTGAAAAAAAGCATTAAGTTCACAAACGAAACTTTTTAAAAAAATGAAAATAACTTCGTTAAAGGATTGGACGTGGCTGTAAAAAAGTAAATATTGAGGCAATTTCTTGACGAACGTATACATAATCTGCTTTGGACTTTGCTCACGCGAGCGTCGCCATCGATCTTCCGCCGATTAACGTATAACCAACACAAAAGCTCTTAGCTCTTTAAATTAAAAATGAACTGAAATTGCTTTTAAGATAATTTCCAACAGGCCGCGCGCCGGCTCGCCCTTATCGTATCTTTAATAATGATCGTTCATTAAACATGCACGCAATTAACATTTTTAATGCTGTTTATAGTTTCTGCTTTCCGCTTACCTTAAATAATTTTACGACGCATTACGCATTAACAAAAGGTGCTGAAATCCGCGTTAGTGAATTTTTTATTAGGCCGCTGTTTACCCTGTTTCTCTATAAGCCTCATGAAAAATTTATTAGAGTATAGGGAAATGGAGTTTGAAATAATCGTCTAGTTTTCAGTGTAATACAGTAACAGATAAATATTTTCAGTCTTTTATAGTTAAATAGTATTACTACCAGATAATTAGCATAAATTAAGTATAAATTATGTAAAACACTTTAATACTGGCTTAATAAAGTTCTTTTGTTTAACATCTTGGTTTGTTGAAGACCATTCTACTTAAAATACATCTGCGAACGTTAGAATAATTTTTTACTATAAAATATTATATTATTTACTCTCTATAATTTTCAACTTTCGATAAACAATTGTTCACTGATCCAGCACACCAACCTATCTTCTAAAATTTCCCCATCGTTTTTCCGCGCTAACGACCTGCCATCGCATAATTTTCAGTAATCACGAATTTATTCTACGCGTCCTCTCCAAAAATCCAACCAACAGCTCATCAATCATTCAAATTCGCTTGATTTTCCCATTCAGCAGCGCGCGAATGACTCCCTCTAGCCATAAAGCAAACCGGGTGAGCGCGTCATTCAAAAAAAAAAAAAAAAATCGAGAATACACACGCGCGCACGGGGATGGCCCGATTTTACAATGCGCGAAAGCTCGCGTTCGTATAGAGCTGCAATAACTATAACGGCGCGCATTGAAATCAGACCTGCGGAAAAAGTGAGCGCCGGAGGGAGGTCGAAAACTTTTTCGTGGCTTCATCGCTATTCATGCACCGTCGAAGGGAGCAGAAGCACTTGCCGGCCCATTTTTATGCCCGTATTATGTATATACGTGCGCGAGTGTACAAATTATAGGGCCGCAAGCTCGAGCTTGAAAATCGAACGAAAAAATATTCCGAAATGACTAGCTATCTCTAGGCGGTGGGTTATCTACTGGCTGAGGTCGGGTTGAAATTTTGAAGACTGCTGTTTAGGTAAATATATGGGTTTCTTTTTGGGATAAAATATTTTTGGTACATTTTTTATAATAATATGCTTTTATTTGCGAAAAAAATTTGTTTTGAATTTTCAAAACATGCCGTTTTATACTAAAGATTGTAAAAACTGATTTTATTATTTTCTCTTTAAACAAAAAATCGTCGCATTTTGATATTTTCTTTGAATAATTACTCTATAAATTTTTTTACAACGAGAATATTATATTCTATAGTTTATTTTTATTTTACTTATCTAAAATTTTATCTACTAAATAAATAAAATTACACATACCATTTTAAATTACTAAAAATCACTAAAACTCTTATTTTAATAAATAAATTTCCATATCCACCTTTCAAAACTGAAATTCCAAAGAAATTCAAACCCCAGTAACAAAACAACCTGAAAGCCTAAAAAAAAAAAAAACGAGAAAAATACCTCTCCACCCCCAGCGCAAGCAAAGCTCCAAGTTCGGGAAATTACAGCGGTTTCGGATTTCCAGTCCCGCGATTTCACGTGCCGACACGCGGCCGTGCCTCGGCCCGTATTATTCCACGTCCGCGAACGGCCGTCCTAAATAGTTCCTGCAGCCTTTCCGCATCGAACTATGCGCCTAATACCCAGCTCCCTTCTTCACTCCACTACAGCAGCAAAACCGGGCATAATTCGATGCCAACTTAGGCCTCTCCACTTCAGGCCAAAATTGATAGCCCGGCAACTAGCGCGATCTTAAAGCTCTTCGAATCTGGCCCACCCCTTAACAAAGTATACAACAAGAATCCAAGCAAGTAGTACAGGCGGCCCTCTCGGCGCGTTTCTAAAGTCTCGTCCAACTATTCCCTCGATCGTTCGTGTATACACAGAAGCGGGCTAAATTCGTGCTGCTTGGGCGGCGAGGCTCGTAAAAGGGCGATGATTATCTCGCGCGCAAGTTCTCGCTGCCAGAGTAAAGCGACAATACGCTCGACTTCTCGGAAGGACGTAAATTAGGGGTGGCGTACGCTTAGCGACTCGCGCGCTCGCTGTGTACACACGGAAAGAGAAGGAGAGAGAAAGCTGCATGCAAACTTTATTGCCAAGCTAGCGAGAGCCGTTTAAGGCTTGTCGGCTTCTGCAAGCGCTGCGAGTATAGTAGGCTTATCGACGATGAATCAATGGATGTGCGTGTGTGGATATATAAGAGTGTGTGTGAGGGCAAATAGAGAGACATTTTCTAGGGGTTGATTTTAATGGGGGGTTGCGGAAGGTAAGGGTGGTGTTTTGTAAGAGGTTGCGCTCGAAGAAATTTTTTTGAGGTGAGATGTTTTTTTGATCGATAAAGTGGATAAACTAGAAGGAATAAATTTTAGAAAGCTGAAGGATTGACGTAAAGTTGGTTTTTTTTTTTATAAATTTTAAAAATTTAGAAATAAACTTGTTTATTTAAGTAGCGCTAAAATACCAAGTTAATAATAATATCGTTCAATAGATTACGTAACAAAATCAATTTTGTGCAACTGAAAGGTCACGCGTAGCCAACCGAAACAAAAAAGCAACGAATAAAGCTTCATCCTTCATTTCAACCGCCCAATAAATCAACAGAATTTTACTCGAAAATCGACATTATTTACAGCAGCTCGCTCCATCAAATCAAGCGCCCAACCCTTCAGGACCCAAAATCTCATAAAGCCGAGATTTAGGAGCCCGGGCCCTTGATCTTTTCTCAAAGAATGTTGATTGGAAGACGTTACACGCGCTTCCGGCGACGCTCGCCGATAACTCGCTCTCTCTCTTTCCCGGGTTTCGGATCAAACTAGAGATAGCCGAGTCATCTTTTAGGAAGATAAAAAGTTTGCTCTTGCCGAAGTCGATTTTTCAGAGCGCGCGAGCGAGGATTTATCGAATCGATGTTGCAGCGCGCGCGCGCGCGCCATGGACTACATTTTCTTTATCGGAACGATAATCTGCTCGCGAGCAGGAGAATGAGAAGGCGATCGCGAGTCCCGGGAGGAAGAGAGAGAGAGAGGGAGAAGTTCATATCTCTCGGAGAAAGAAGTCGAGCATTTGCATCGACGAAGTTGTGGCGATGAGTTAAGGAACGGCGGATTACTTCGTTTTTCGCGATTCGCCAGTTCAGCAGAAAATTTCTTTCAGGAGGTTTGCTATTAATTAAGTTTAAAATATATTTTTTTTAAGATTGATATCGTGTAGTAGAAAGTAATAAACTTTGATTAATATTTACTTACATTCATGAACCTTTCATAATTATATTTTCTTTAAATATTAAAAATTTACACTTTGACAGTTCCGATTTGAACGACCGAAAGTCCTCACGACGCCAGTCAACCCAACAATTCCCCGCCGTCCCTCCAAAACGCAAAAAAAAACAATCTTCCTCCGCCATCAATATCTCAACGTCATACATCAAGCTCGCGTGCGCCAAGTTTTCATTCCACAATCTCAGCGCCAAACCGCCACCCACGCCAAACTAAACGTATGAAAAGTGATTGTTTCGGCGCTATCGACACGAAGCCAATAACGAGAAGAGATGGCCGGAGCTCGAAAGTCGCGGAGATAAGCCGGCGCCTGCCGGAGGAATAAATCTGCCCGCGCTAGCCTCGCGATCGCGCTATCGTCCGTGAAATAAAACAAATCGGCCGGCGCGATGATCGAGAGGCGCTCGCCGATTGTCGCCCCGAGAGCGAGGGACATTTATTAGCGCACGAAGACTCGCGTCTATTAAACAGGCTCGTTTTTCACCGACGCTTTCTCGGGTTTTAATAAAGGCGAAGAAGCATCCCTCCAGGCGGGGGGTGATTTGTCGAGAAAAATTGCGAGGATTTGGAATAGATGGGAATTTATCACCGCTCGCCTATATGCGTGAGCAGAGAGCCGGGAATTTTTCCTACTCTCTCTCTCTCCTGTCTCCTGCTCTCATTTTGGCGGGCAAATTATTTTTTGCATTTTTCAGGCGGGAGCCGGAGGATCTCTTTCGATATATTCGCCCCGAGGATTACGCCGTGACGCCGCTGCGTTTTTTCGTCGGGAGGAATTAAGCTTCGTAAATAATGTCGCTGCACAGCTGGGACGGCGAGGCGATGTGTTTGTAATGCGAGATGATAATTATGAGGAGGTACGGGATTTTTAAACATTTGCCGGCTTGTTACTGGCTGAATTTTTCAGCGGGCTGGGTATAGTTTGAAAAAGAAGATTATTATCTTGCTCTTTAATTTTTCATATTTTTTTGTTGGAAAAAAAAGCTTATTACATTTAGTTGTAATTTCAAACTCGCCGTCTGTGTTTGCGTGCGCATTTTTAAACTTTTCACCTTTCTATTTGCTATTTTTCCAAGACAATGAGTTCTAAATGAATAAACATGAATTTTTTAAATTAACTTGTTTATTATTCGATTAAAAGCGAGGCTGAGCTGCATTGCTAATAAATGTTAATAAAGTTATTTATGGAAAAACTACAAAATTCATCTAAATTGGTTTTTGTACAAATAAGTTAAGTTAAATGGTTGACACTTGTAAATGCTTATTCTTTTATTAAATTAAAAAGAAACTATTTTTTATTTATTAATTGAATTATATAAAACATATATTATTATTTCGGTTTAATACTTTTAAATATTACAATTTTTTATCCATTGGTTTAATAATAGATTGCCCAATTAAATAAATTAATCCATAAAATACACTATTCATATTAATTTATACAAAATTTCAAATATTATATTTAGGATAGGAAAAGAAACTTTAAGAAATTTTAAAATCGTTTTCTTTAATAAAAACAAAAATTTGTTGTCTCAAAATATATGCTCGAGTTTTCCAGGTTTTGGTCGTGCATGAAATTTATTGAACCCTTCTGACTCATTCGGAGGTATTCCCGAGAAAAGTAAATACTCATCATTTATGTATGTAGTCGCAGGAATATCCGTTCATGATATCTTATATGGTTTATCATTGAATTTTTTATACATAATATACTTACATAGTACAAAGTAGAAAATTTTCCTTCAAAGAATATTACTCAATGCTCTTTGTTATGTGAATTTCTATGAAAATTGTGCGCTTAATCATTTGTTAGCTAAAAAGTATTCATAATATTGAAATATGAAAGGTACTTTATTAATTTATTTGAGAATGGATCGATATGGAAATTAATTTTATGATAAGCAAAAATTAAAAAGTGGATGACACTTAATGAAATACGATGATATGCAATATGATAATTAAAATAAAATTAATAATACATTAAAATCGCATTTATTAACATTATATATTTTAAACTATCAAGATATAATAATGCATTTTCGTACGGAATTTATAATAATTAATTTTTAGTACCCAAAAAAAGCTTAGGACTTTTAATATGATACCATGTATCTTTATTCCGAAAATACATGATATTTTGTTTTAAATTAATTCTCTGGAAAATTGTTGTGTATATTCTTGGGTATAAATTTATGTGTGTGTATATATATAAAGAAAAGTTTTCACTATAAAAATAAAAATAGATAACGTGAGCTTTTATTTGATACTTGTTACGTTTAAAATTGCAAATCAATTAAAATATTATGAGAAACCAAAAATAGAAAGTAAAACCTCATAAAAATACACAATATATTTACAATCAATATTTATTAAAATAATCATTCAGTTTTTGTATATTTTTATCTCTCTGATGACTCATAACTTTAGAATAGGCTTATATTTTTTAACCGAATACTTTATAAAAGTTCAGGAGTAAACCTCTGTAAAAATGTTTTTCTTAGCGAAACATATTCCTTATATGGAATCAAATTTAAAATTTTAGTTTTTAATGCATGAAAACAGCTAAACATATTGTATATAATGCTATTTTTCTCAGTTAAAATTAATACTACACCGAAAAAAATAATTCGCTAATTTAGCCATTTCAAGTGGACAAAAACTCTGTTGATGTATGAAAAGGAAAACTCTGTAAAATATTGGAGAAACTCCTTTTTCGCTAAGTAAAAGTAGCGAACGGTTTAAAAAGCAAAAATAGCTTTTAAGAAAAGGGGCGAGTCTTGACAAATGACTTTAATACCTTCATAGCAATTTTAGCTCTGTTATAAAGGAGATTCTCCGATTTTAAACGGGGAAACTCCTTCTTTCAGTCCAAAGCTAAAATTGCCCATAATTTTTCTATTATTATCCGAATTATTTTTTTCGGTGTACGTATTAAATTTTGCAGAATAGCAACACAACTCGTGTGGTGCCTTAAATAAAATATAGACAAAATTTTCTCCTACATTCCAAAAAAATACTTATTAATAAGAATAAATTAATTTAAAACAAAATAACAAATATTTAAGGTAAAACACATCGATTCCAAAAGCCTCATCACAAATCTTTTCCCAAAGGTACAAAAAAAGTATCATTCCGCTCGACCTCGCCCCTGCATTTTCCTACCCAACGAGAAGCTTCCACGATAAAAAGCGCAAAAATAGCACGCGCTAATTCCCAGCATCAAAACATCGACTCGATAAAGCCCTAAAAAGCTAGACGAACTTCTCACTCTCTCCCTCACTCCGAGGGGGCCGACAATTAACCCCCCCAGGAGCAGGCCGATAATTATCCGCCGCCCTTTAATTCCCTAATCAGAGGCGCATTGACGAGCGCTCTGTGTCTCTACCGTACTGCCTCCCCCCCTAAATAACAGCCACGCGGCGCGCGCGCAAGCTCCTGCAAGCTCTATTTACCGAATATTTCGGGAGGCGGAGGGTGCGGAGAGATAATGCAGTCTGAGCATAGCCCGGCTCCGTCTTGGCTTTTTGTTTCGCAGCGCGTCGAGCTATTCCGCTTCCCGTGGAGGCGTCTTTGTAGAGTGAGAGGGCGCCGAATCAAGCCAAGGAATGTCGTAGTTTCGTGCCCGCGCTCTTGTTATTGGAATTGCAGTGAAAATTCGTAAACTTTACTTCGCTCATTAAGAGCCGGCGCAAGTATTTTCCAAGCATTTACCGTGCCTCCGAAACTTTACGAGATGTCTGTATTTTATTTCCCCTGGAATTACAGTCGCCCGAGAGTGTAAAATTTTATATGAATTCGGTGCGCAAGCCCGGCCTATGTAATCAATCAGAAAGCAATTTAATAAAAGAAAACCTTTATTGCGCCCTGTAATCACCACGCATTCAGCCAAACATTTTCTTCCACTTTTACACACGCAAAAGACACTAATAATAAACCGGCAACGATCGACGCTCAAACACGCGCTTTTCTCAGCCCACTCTAGCCAAGCCTCGCGTTCAATCGGCGGCAATATCGAAAAGAGCTGCGCGCGCGCCTCGAAAAGTTGTAAACAGAATTCGACGTGTGTAAATTGCGCGAGCACGAGCTTCCCGAAGGAACGCGGACGCTCGCTTTTGCGCGTAATGGGATACTTGCAGAGCCAGGCAGTGCGCCTCTAACCAATGGAATTTTGCGCCTGCCCTTTATTGTGTATACTAGAGCGGCTCCTATAAAATTCTATGGGTTTCGTATTGCCGTCCCCACCCCCGCGCCGGAGAATTTGCGTGTATACGGGGGGCCTCGGAGTGACTTTTATTAGCGCGCCAGGGCGAACTTTGTTTTAAGCGTCTGGAGGAGCTGATGAGGAGGAATGAAAGCGAACGGTTCGTTTTATACTTGCCCAAGGCGCTGTTCGATTTCGTCTGGTCTGCGACGATGCCGAGTGCAATTAGATGGGATTTGATGGTTTGCTTCTTTTGCGGATGGGTTGAGAGGAAATTGTCGTATTTTAGTGATTATTGAGGAGTTATTTTTTCATATTGAGTTAGGGATAAGAGAAGAATTTGTTTTTTTATTAATATTTTGTTAATATATGAAACGTTTGTAACTAAAATAATGCGTTTAGTTTTTAAATAAATTTTAATCAGAGTAGATAAGTGTCATTTAACCATGCATTAATCAGAAATTTTGCCCAGAATATCCTCAATTTTCTACCACAGAATGAGCAGGAAACTTGGTAGACTTGAATGATATTAATTTAAATATTAAACTTTCTATAGTTACTTTTAACATATCTAAAATGATATTTTTTAATTTCATATTTCATTTTTATATCTATTCCTGTTATTTTTTTAGTCTTATAGTACCAGTAGAATAACTACTATTTCATATAATTGTATCATTATTTATAAAAATATTGGAAAATAGATAATATGTATACAAACTACTATATTTTAAAAGTTCATGTTATAATTTATTACTTCACCCATTTTTTTAGGTATATATGTATATTAGTCAAGAAATAGTTGATTTAACGTAAACTCATTTTTATAGGTCGTAAATTTTTAATGAAATGCGTCGTATTGTAATAACTACAATCAAATTTATGTGATGGAGTAATAACGTTTTCCGTAAATTAGATAGCCGTGAGCAGAGCTAATTGAGTTCGGAAGTGCAGTACAATTCATTTCAGTTAAAATAAAAATTTAATTAATAATGAAGTGGGCAATAAATGAAAAAGTGCCATTAATGTTTATCGTCCCAATGTTCGGTCGAATTAATTAATCATTTTGCCCCAATCGTCGAAGTATTGGCGAGCTTTGTAGTAGACGCTGCTAATTAACCCCTCGCTAATAAATTGGAATTTGTCGAGCAAAACTCAGTCAACCAAAATGAGCTTATTTGAATATGCAAACAGAGTTTGTATCAATAAAAAGAAACATTTCATATGATAAATAAAAAGTTATCGTTGATTTACAGAAGTTAACTTTTAAACGATACAAAGAGCAGTTCTAATTCACGCTCAATATCAATTATGAGTTCATTTTTGTTACTTTTGAAAGTTATTTTTAAAAGAAAAATTTAAAAAGTATTAAAATAGATATATAAAGTTGTAAAATTTATTAAAATTAATGATTTTTTTAATATTATGAAATATTTTTGTACTTAATTAATCATAAATATAAAATAACTCGCAACGTCATTCAGGACTTTAAAATAAATTCAATATTAATTTTTTCAGATAATAAACTTAATAAATGAAAGTGAAAAAATAAAAAATAAAAACAACTGCAATTATGCTAATAATTACCCATATTTAATAAATAATTATTGAGTACCATTCCCACAAAACTCGAACTCTCCTCACCACTCCACTAAAGACCACTAAGCAAGAGCATCAAAAACTCGAAGACATTCATTCAGCCAGTACGAAGCGGGCATTAATTCTCAATGAGGTGCGCGCATATACAGTAAGCACTCGCAGAGAGACGTCAAGCATCATATATTCCCAGCAATTACGAGCTGCGCAATAAACTCAAGACACGCGCGTTAATAATCCAAATGGCTGAAATTCGGAGGGATTAGGAGTTATATCGCTTTCACGCGCGTGCATTAAGGGGTGAAATACACCGTGTGTCGCACTGCCGCGCGCGCGCCTATACACACGGATATTATTCAAATATCGCGGCCACTGCACTTTGACTGCGCCTGCGCACCTACTGAATTACCCTAAATGAATAGCTCTTCAAGGCGCTGGGCGGACTGGGACTCGCGCCTAATATGTTATGCATGTTAACGAATGGGTTTATGTTAAATTGACGCGGAGAGAGCGCGATAGAGTCGAAGTTGACGAGTTTTAGCGCGCGGCGCAAGAGCCGCTCTCTCGGCGAAGCTAACTTTGCCAATTCGTTATAAGCGACGTAATCTGGTGAATATTGATTGTATTACGGGGCCTTAATCGAATTCGGACCTGAAGCGAGCTGGCGCTTGGGCGATTGATTATTTAACGGGGACTTAACTTTGAATTGCGCTTGGCTTGTTTTCTCGAATCGCATTTTCGATAAATTAGTTAAGGTGAGAATAACATTGAATAATTTTAAAAATGAAACGTAAGTGCGTTTTATTCTAACTCTAAATATTCAGAATTGAATTATAATAAGCTATTTTTTTATCATCGAGGCATAAATTATAAAAATCTCTACATCTTTAATTTCGACTCGATAAATATATAAACCCAGACCATAAAGCAAATATTTTTGCATCCCACTCGTCGAGGAGGCAAGCCGCTATATCCGAAATCCGCACGCCGACAGCGTTAAGACCGGATATTTCTATTAAAACAATATTGTCGAAAGGCGCGCCCTCGCGCACGCCTGCGCGTCTATTTACGCAACGCGCGAGCTCCTGCGGGGGCCGTTGCAAATTTTGCAAATCAAATTCTTCACGCTCCGCTGAATTATTCATGCCGAGGAGGTTAAGAAGAATGTCATTAGCTTAAGTATCGCTTCCCTACGCTCGCCCGCGCGCGAGACTTTCTTTTACCCCTTGAGAGAGAGAAAGAGTCACCCCCTCCCGAAAACCGCCCTTGATTTTAGACTTTCATCCTCGACGATCTGCTCTCGCCTTCTGAATAAAAACAGCCACGAGCGAGAACTTTTTAAATACCGAAAGGGTGACGAAATCACCTTATTTAACGCACCAGAGATTTTGGGTGAGACGCTATTGGCGAGCGGGGGAGGACGAGAGATAGCGGAGAGGGTGAATTAGTTGGTATTAAGGAGCTTTTTGTTGGCGAAATTTTTTTTTTCCCCGGCAAATTGCGCGATTATGGTAAAAAGTTAATTGCGCCTAGGAATATGAAGATTTTTAATGTTTAATGGCTATTTCGGAGGCTCCGAGAAACAAATGTCTTTTTTTTTAACTACTCCTATTTACAATTGTCCGCGCGTTACGGCCTCGTTTAAAATTTAAAAAGAAAACCCGCGCTCCGAGAAACCCTCCATTAGTCAAATTTATTTTCCGCCTCTTCATTCGCGCGAAAAAAACACTCATTTTTTCCCGGTCAAATTTGTATAAGCGAAAAGGAATACAAATTTTAAAGCGGGGAACAAACTCCTTCAGCGCCACGTCAGATCTTATAAATAGCCCATTTTATCTCCGGCAGGCTATATTCTTATGCCATTCTTGCCTTTACGACTGACCGAGCGAGATAAAAAAAAAAGAGGAGGAAGGGAAAGGCTAGGGTACATTCGGGCTTGTTCGCGTATATATATACGCGATGTGTTTGCTCTTTCCCTCAGCGGGAGGCTATTATGTTAAGCTTCCGTGGAACGAAACGTCAACAGTCTTTTGACTCGGTAATGTAATTACGCATTTTGCGAACGACAAAGACGATATTATTTGGGTTCCGCTACGGCAGCCAGCCGCTGCTGTACTATGTATATTCCAGCTCGATTGTCGCTCGGTGCTTGCGTGTATTTATGCTTATTGAACGTTTAATAACGTATAATAATACATCGGGCTGATGAGCTGTGTATGTATGTATGTGGAAGAGAATGCAATTAGCGTTTGTTATCAAAGTCATCGCCGATTGTTTTGCATCGAGAAAGGAATTATTAATTGTATAAACAGCGGCTG
>JAPYZB010001930.1:0-13444 GCA_030522745.1 Eupelmus kiefferi | reverse complement strand
ATTAGAAATATAATAATTTTGCTATTTCATTATGATCATTAACCATTAGCGGCAAAATAGTTGAATACGATCGTTGTATATATAATTGGAATTTCAAATTTGCGTGGGTATATTTAAATATCTTTGGATTATTTCCAGTAGCTAATCCTATTATAGTAAACAAAATAATTTTATCGCTCGAATCGTGCACTTTGATGAGCAATTAATTTAGAAATTGTTAAATACAGAAATTAAAGTTATAATTAAAATTTCTATGCGCCTGTTAAATTTTAAACCCGAATTGCAAATGTGTTACGGTAAATAAATATATAATCCTCAAATACTAAAATAATTATCAGAGATTATCCCTAAATTACAAATGAAATATATTGAAATTACTAAATACTAAATTACTATATTTCCAGACCATTATTAGAACAATACTATCCACAATAAATGAAACTTTTTAAAATTATGATCAATTGCGGAACAGCCTTTCTCCTTTAAATTCTTTCGGCGACGCAATAATAACAGTCAACTTGACTCAGTGCGAGGCCGTGACCGGTTAATATTAGACTCCTCAATTATCATATTTTTGTCAATAAAATGTGCTACTAGAATTCGGTGAACTTAAAAAAACAAGAGATATATACTCGACAAAATTTCTTATCGATCCGAGAAAAACAAGTGATTCACGACCAACTAAAACCAAAACATTAATTTATTATACCAAGATACTGATTGTAACAATATTTAAATACTATATTCTCCAATAAAAAATTATTAATTACAACCATTACTAAAATACAAATTAATTATGTCAACACATCAATTTAGATAATTACTTACAACAATTCCTTCCATTGTCACCTTCACTCATGCCCTATAACAAGTAAACTCAACCCGCCATTCACGACCCACTGTACGCAACCAGCTCCCAAGCCGTTCTCACTTGAAACCAATCGATCGACATCGAATCGCTCGCTCGCGCTCTTACTCCGCTACATAAAGCAGCTTTTTTCGAGCTCGTTGAAAAGAGCTTATTCCCCATCTCTCCCTCTCTCTTTTTCCATCTCTCTCTCGCTTCCTCTCACGGCTTTTTAGCGGCCGCCGAGTTGAATTACCGATAGCCCTCGTAAATACGCTGGCGCGCGCATCTCGTTTCTATATTCGTTTTATGCTCTCCAGCCCGGGACTATCCGACATCTCTATATCTTCCCCCGGCCTGTGCGTCCAGTATCAATACGTTAAAACGCGAGAGCGGGATTTGATAGGCGAGATAAAAGCAAACGGGATCCGATCGCACGCCAATCAGTGCGCCGCCGGATTGGAAGGTAGAGCTCCGGCCGGAATGATGCGCGCCGAGGGGTATATATATACATATAATAAAGCGAAAGAGCCAAAGGTAGTCGTGCTTTACGTTCCCGTTAGCGCAAATATTGGTTTTGAGAGTAAGCGCGTTTTACGCGCTTGCGCCGTGAATTATTACAATTTTCGTTTGCCCGACTCTTTTTGTTTGCGGAGGTAAGCTCGCTGCTGATATGGTTAACGCTGAGGGATATTCTGTTGCTTGGAATTTTAGTGGGATAGTCAATATACTCGATTTACGGACTTTCGATTTGCACTTTGATGCTGAATTTCAATTTGAACTATCGTGATACCTACGCTCACGTTTATTTGTGATAATCGCTTTGAACTTTGCTTTTTCGAATCAATTATCCAATTAATTAAAGCCACTTATTTCAGCTATCAGTCGTCTAAATAAATCAACGGTAAATCGCGAGATTCATGTCGAAAGGAAATTCAGGGTAACTCAAGCCAGGAAGGATGCCTAATACATCATATTAAAAAAGCTTATTAACCCACCTTCCGCCGAATAAAAAGAGGAGCCAGCCGGGCGGAGAAGAATCTCTCTCCGAAGGCAGCTTCAACAGCCGCCATCTCCTCGACAGATAAGAGTTAATTTCCGCCGCGCGGTCTTGGCGCGCTCGCTTTTTTAGCGGCCCCCGTCGTAAATTCGGAGCCGGAGAGCTCGCAAACAATTTCTCGTTACAGCTGGGCTGTATAACTCGGGGGGCCGCCGCGTAAAAATGATTAAAGGCGTTCGAATGAAACGAAAATTGGTTTAGCGTTTCGAGAACTCGGCGAGATGAGTGTGTGTGTGGGTGGGAAAAACGTGGGTGAGCGTTTTTTTTTTATGCGTTTATAGAAGCGCGGTAGTCACGAAGGGAATTTTGGAATAATTTATTGTTTTTATGTTTAATGATACTGGGGGTTCTAATTTTAGAATTTGATTAAAGCTTTGTTTGCGATTGTGAAGGAAGCGTTTGCTGTTTTTTCGTTCGATTCATAAATTTCTTTTATTTGAAAATAAATTTTACGGAGTAACTTTGTTATTGTAAATTTGGATTTGTGATATTTACCGGAGAATTGATTGAAGTGTAATGTTAACAACGTTACTAGCGATTTCATTTTAGATTTTTATTTACATTTTCAAATATAAATTTTATTTGAATTATTTTTTTATTTCCTTTTTTAAATTGTCATATAAAAAGTAATTAAGTTGCTGTATTGTGCAAATAAATATGAACTAATTGCAATTTTTGGAAAGAGCATTTCAAAAGTTCTATAAAATACTCATTCGCTATCCCAACATTTTATTTAAAAACAGCCAAAATCACCACTAATAATCAGGTCTCAAAAATTGCAAGCTTCAAATGCAAGCCCGCGTAAACTCACCGCTTAGAAAAAAAATACCGTACCCAACTACAAATTCTCCGCATCGCCGGCAATTCCTCCGCAAAACCGAAGCACCGCAGCGCAGAAAAAGCTCATGGAGAAGTCGCAAAAAAGCCAGGACGAAATAAGAAAAGATAAGAGCGCGAGAGAGAGAGACTGAATTTTCCGGACAGCGGTTACGCTCTTCGCAGTGCAGAGAAAAGGGGGGGGGGGGGGGGCAGCGTCAAAAGGACATTGCAGCCGCGGTAATTTTTTACATTTCCGCCCCTTATTTGGCGGAGGGCGGCGGCTCTCCACAATACACGCGCCGCAGACAGATCACTGTGATGAGTTTCCTCAGCGGCGCACTCCCATTGTGGCGGCGCGGGCAGCCCTTTGTTTCTGCGTTATTGTTATATGCGTGTCAGTACAAAATGCTGGCGTCCCTTTTCACTATTGCGCTCGCTCTCTTCTTTCTTCTGCTGCCTTCTCTACCTCTCTCTCTCTCTCTCTCTCTCTCTCTGTCCTCTCCTCTGCCGCTTTCTCCTTTATTCGGACTCTGCTGCTTTCTCTCTCTTATTCCTTTTTCAGCGTCAGTCGTAGCGAATATGAAAATTCATTAAATTCCTGAGAATGGTTCAACATTTCGCTCAGTCTAATCGGGTTTATGTACGTTTGGAATGCTTTTTAGAAATTTTAGAAAAACAGTTGTTATCTAATTTTATTTGTGAACTAGCATGTTGTTATTAATTTAGAAATTTCATTTTGTTTATATTATCTTTTCATTATTTCGCCTTTCCAAAATAGAAATATTTTTTTCGTTTTTTTTTTAAAATTATTTTATATTTGTTTCTATTATTTTATGAGATAACATTGCACAACTTTATTTTTTGTTTATTATAAAATAATTAACTCGGTTGTAGTTTTTTAAAGCGAAATGCTACAATTTGTGAGAATTAAACAATTTTCCTGGTACTTATCCAAAGAAGTAAACACCATAGTTAAAAGAAATTGTCACATACCAATTTCTTGTCTCCCTCGAAAACCTAACGCGCTAAGACAAACAATCAACCGAAAAAAGCTCAAGTCCTTAATTAAGTCTCCCTAAACATCCGCGTAAGTACCAGAAACACATAGCTATCCGCAAAAACGCCTTAATTAGTTCCATCCTCAAATATCCTTCCCCTCGGCAACCCCCAAAAAACCACCCCGACATTCTCTTCGTCAAACTTCTAGAAAGCGCGTTAAAGTTCAGTTTCCACACCAACGAAATTGCTCCCTCGCCAAGCTACTTTCGCCCTCGTGTTTTTAGTATTTTTCTCGTTTACACCTACGCTGTTCTTATCAGGCAACTGGAGGATTTACGAAATAAATAGGACAGCCCAGGCGAGCTAAGATTAGCAATTTCTTTTCTATTCCGGTTTTATTTCGCTGGATTTGCGTTTACAGCGGCGACGTAGTTTCGGCTAATGGTTATACAATGGGCGAAGCTGTTCGCGAGCTGTAAAGAATTTAATGACAATTTTAACAGCGCGGAAGATTGTGGTATTTTCCGAATCCGAGAATTCTGGTGATGAATTTTAGTGCCGCTTTTTTATGTGACACTAAGATTAATCTGGTCTTTAGTGCCGGAAACTTTAACACCGCAATTTTCCGACTTTAAATTTTAATTAGTTCCGAGAAACTTTCGTATCTCGGATCAGCAGAATCAACGGACATTGATAACAATAATATGGATTCGATAATTTCTCAGCTTCATTGCAAAACTTGTAATATTATCTCCTAATCAAAACTCAACTTCCCTAATCTCGCCGATAAATCAACCAACTTTCTCCGGCGTACGCGATCATATGGTTCCCCAGCTATCCTCCCCAAGAAACAGACGAAAGAAGAACCCTTCGGCCCCGAGAAGAGACCATTATACTCGGGGATTCATTAAAAATGAAATGAAATCCACGCGGCACTTAAAGAGCCCAGGGAGAAAGTTGGATGGAGCCCAGTGAACTTGAAAACGCGAAAGACATTGAAGTCGCGGGCCAAGTTTGCTCGTAAGAAAATTTCGCCCCGAAAGATGAAGCTCTCTCTCCTGCCGACGTCGGCAGGTTATCGCGCTCGCTCGGGAAAAGTTCGCTTTATCGTAAAACCGGCGGAGTCGTTCTTCTTTTTCCGCGCGAGGGCGAAAAAATTGGTGCTAGTGTGCCGAAACTCTGCCGAGATAATGGCGAACTTGTGGCTTGGGGGTTTGGAGTGCGGCGTGACGATGTAAACGTCGTGGAAGGAGTAACGGTACTTTAAAGCGTTACATTTGCTATTCAACGGTGCTTTACACTTTGTTTTTCGAAGGGATTGTTTGATCGACTTTTAGATTGTTGGTTTTTGGTTTGTCGCGATTTGGAATTTTCTGCTCGAGTTTTTTAGTTTAAACTATAAATTTTGCATTAACTTCGTTCGAGAAGTTAAAAAAATAACAAACGATTACAATTTTAACTTAAAATTTTACAATATCAATTGAACGAATTTTAGAGTAAATTTTTCAAGTGTCCATTCGTGTAACAATAAAATATTATGGTACATAGCTTAAATAATATCTGACAAAATCCCATCTTCGATTTAACTTAAAATTTTACAATACAGATTCAACGAATCTCAACGTGAATTTCCCAACCCGTTCAAGACGAAAGGGAAAAAGGCGCGCAGCAATCGTTCGCCCGGCATTTTTCACCGAGACCTTTTACACCACGTGTGAAATCGATAAAAAAGAAACGCTCAGTCGTCCCCGGAACAATACATTTTTAAGAATCAATGAGCCGCGGCGCCGCCACGCGCGCGCCTTCTCCGACGATCTCGTTCCAAATCAGCGGCTCGGCGAAAACCGGAAGACTACCTCCGCTCCGAGCCGACCCAACCTCGACTTCGCTCTCCTTATATATTTCTTTTTTCCGCGCTGCGCGCGAGCTACCTCTCAATTATTTTGCCTTATTTCCTTGGTCCGAGGGTTTTACACGCGCGCTTCCCTTTTCCTTTTACCTTCATTTTTTTATTGCTCCTTTTCTCCCGGAGCTTTTCGATCTAGCGATGACCTGTTTTCGGTCTTTTGTAAGTGGAGAAAAATATATGAAGGGCAATAAATGTGGGAAAAGGTTAAGTTTTATTGTATACCGCTTTTATGATACGCTTAAGTGCTTTATTATTATTGTTGTTTTCGTAAAATGATGTGAAAGCGTTAAATGTTATTTTCGTTTATGAATTATTTCGAGAAATTTTACGTAGTCGCCATACAACTATATTTAAAAATCAAAAAACGAACTAACTTAAATGCTTATAATAATTCTGTACGTAGCATGCATAAGCCATGTATAAATTATTAAATCCAGCAAGTTCATTTACACGCATAAACATAAGCTAACGCAAGACTCAAACCCACGACCACCGCTACAAGAACCCATTCTATCTCATCCGCATTTCCACCCCCGCAGAGCATCTCCCATCTCATCCCAACTTTTCCTCCACCTCACAATTTTTTTTCACCCCACCTTTATCAAACATGTAGAAGTCACCCTGTCGGATTCCACGGGAAAAACATCGTCGCTGGCGCTGGCCGTTCTCTGAAAACACCTTCGCCAGCTTTCCCTCTCACGCGGGCTTCCGAAAGTGCGCGCGGGCTTTTGCAAAATAGTAGCCCTCGCGAAATGGAATATCGATCGCTGACATAACGCCGCGGCACTTACGCCTGCCACTTTGTCTTTCGCTCTTCTATTTTTCGCGCTTTACCCTCTTTCACCTCTTTCCTACCCTCCCCGCCCCTCCCTCCTTCCGTTCCCTTTTTTTTGCGTTTGCTTTCGCTCGCCGAGCTAAAATGGATCGGACGTTTATTTTGCCTGAATTTTGCAAAATGAATCAGAGCTTTTGGATTTTTATAGAGATGAGCTTTCGCGGAAGAGTTCATAAATTCGCTCGAATTTGGATGGAATATTTTTTAATCTTTTAGTAATGTAAAGCGCTGGCTGGTTATTAAATTCTCTGTTTTATTTTACATTTTTATCGTGTACTCTGCAAATTTGCAAATGATGAATGAGTAAGTATGATGGATAAGTTTTATAAAGCAGGAGAATTATGACATTTACGCATTACCCTAGATGAAATAGAAAAAATAATTTTTATAACGTAACCTGTTATTTCATACGTATTAAAAATTAACGCTAACATAATGCAAGAAGTAAATGCATATAATCAATTCAAACGTTCCCTATTAAAACTTTTATAAATTCATATAAATGATTTTCCACGCTCAATAAAATTATCTTATAGATCCCTATACAACTATCTCACTATTCTTTCCCCAGAATCATCATAAAGCAAGCCCTCTACCTCCCTCTGCAATTACAACTGCATCATCAATTTATAAAAGCAAAAATAGCGCGTATCCATTGTACACCTGTACCTAATTCAATCCAGCCTCCCCCCATTCTCTTCCCTTTCATCGACTCTGCTTTTAGCGCGTCCGCTCGCTAGCTAGGGTAAATAATAACGGGCGAAAAGCGACGCGTTATTAGATTGTCGTCGAGACGAGACGATTCCCCTCCCCCGCATTTTCCGCGTTTACCGATAGTGCCCAGGAGACGGCAAATTTACAAAAGGTCTCGTCTCGACTTCCGCGATTTCAGATCGGCTGCCGCTGCGCTTTTCTTGTGCGCGGAGAGTGAGAGGAAGAGAAGAAAAGGGGGTGCCTGGGAGATGTCTGGAATGGACGCGAAGAACAGCTTCTTCATTTCTTAGGTACTCTGCCTTACTTTAATACCGCGCTTGTTGTACTACTTCATTTCCCATTCGACGGGATTTTCCGGCTGGGCCTGGGGGGGGGGGTCTATTCAAGCTGCGCTCGCGCGGAAATCGATGGGCGTTTTTTTGTATATATATACAAATTATTAAAAAGCAGTTCATATTATGTTGTGTATTATTTCAATATTTTTTTTTTAGTCCATGTAGTCATGGCTGAAATATAGACAAAACTTTTAAGTATACAAAAAGAAAATTCTCGTCGTATTATGTTTTAAAGATATTCTGGCAAATTTCAAATTTTACATTGCAAGCTCGTATATTATATGCAGGTACTCAGGCGAACACGTTGATTATATTCTCGTAGTAATGTTTTTTAGTCATATGCTCTATTTATTAAAAAATTGAAGAATAAAGTTCAACCGACTGTGATGTTTATATTTTTAAAATTATATTGCTGTAAAGTTATAAAAACAGTAAAAGTATTACACTCGTTTCATTTTATGCTGCAGTTAAATTTTTTTTATTTTATATACGTCAAAGTTAAAATTCATATTATATAAATTGCGCTAAAATACTTTTATTTTCTGTAAAATTTATTTAATTGACATAGTTTACAAACAATTAAAATTTAAATTGTGTATTATAATTATTTTGTTAAAATTATAAGTTTTTACAAAAATTTAATTTGGTTTACATTAAATAAAATTCGTAATTTTGGGTTATACTAAACTTTGCACCCTATGTACAACAAAATTCTTTGCTTATTCTTTTTCCAACAAAAAATTGATTCCCTTACAATCCATCCATTTCAAACCAGCAAAACTCTGACCAACTCAACCACTACGATCAATAACTCGCCCAACCTAATTCAATATCCCAAACTCCAAAACCAAATTAACGCAGCACTGCCCATAAAATAAAGATCCCAGCACCCAGAAAAAAACCAAACCGCGAAAAGAAAATTAACGAGCCGGCATGCGCTCGCAATAACTGAACATAACGTAACGGCGGCAAACCGAGAAATAACGCGATGCGGAAGCGATGAGGCGTGTTATATGCCGAGCCGGGGCCACATAATCGACGTTGCCTGGACTTCTCTCGAGGGAAATTTTCGCGCCCAGGCGCGCGACCCGCGCACTCGCCAATAGAATTTTGAATGGCGAGCTCGCGAAATGCACAAAATTGAAGGCGCGCGCTGCGGCAGGAGATGCGGTGAAAAGGGTGAAAGGGCGATCCATACGAGTGTTAAAGGAGAAATGTTATTGAAAGGGGAAATTTTTTGAAAAATTCTGAATTTTTCGTTGATGAAGATGGTTTAGGGTTTGGTAAATTGTTTATGATGATTTTTAATTATTGTAGAAGTAAATTGAGGATTTGAATCTCCATATCACGCAACATTTTAAAATATTTTTATGAAAGGTTATTTTTAAGAAAATAATTGTGCTAAACTTTTTAAGGGCAATATTGTTGTATTTTTTATAAATGTTCAATATTTCAAATATTCAGAAATTCTTTTATAAAATAATCATAAACAGAAATTAAAAATTTATCTTATACATTATTTAGTTGTTTCTGTAGTACATAAAACAAAATAAATCATGTTTATAAATTAATAATTGACATCGTCAATTCAACCCCCAATAACCGTAATTAAAGCAAAAAACTTTAACAGCCCTTGAACCCCAATTTCACAAATCTCAATCCCCTGCCCTAAACAGCCATTCTCAAACCAGCTCCCCAAAATAAGGTCAATCTCACCCCAGCGAGTCCTCAACCTTCCACCCCCTCAAACACACTCCCAAAACCCACCAACACAAACTCCTCCTCGCATACAGTCCACCAGTTCCATGCCGATTGATACAAGTCTTTGCCATTAACAGCCAGCCCAAGCCCACATCCGCCCAAACAGGTGTGCACCCCCCATCCCTCCCCCACCCAACGCGCCCGTATTTTGCGCGCTCATTTGCTCCAAGCATCCCTCCCCACAGGGGAATATGACGAGCGGTGCTCTCGCAGCTCCGTAGCACAACACACACACACACACAGCGCGCTGGGTTATCAACCTGTTAAACTACGTAATTCTGCCGAGGACGTAAACTTAATGCCGGCCCGCGCGCGACGACACGACACGCGCGGGAGTGCAGCGCGCACCAGCCGCGCATATAGAGCCATATACGCCCCCGCGGAAGCGCGCACATCCGACTTCAACTCTCTCCGGAGGACAGAGCCCTGCTCTCTCTCTCGTAAGTATTTTCGAGAAATTGCGCGAACTTGCCAGGACGATGATGCGCGCCGCTCTGGGAGAGGATGGTATAGAGCTCGAGGGACGCGGGGGTGGTGGAGTGTGGCTCTTTTTTTTGTCGAAGAATTATGCGGAGAGAGCGGGGATGGTGCATTTGCTGAATTTGTGGCAAGAGGATGCGAGAGCTGGGCTGGTGTAATTTAGCTCGCTGTTTTTCGGAAGGTATTTTTCATTCGGGGAGAGGATAGTTGCGCGCGCGAGTGCGGCTTGTTTGTGCTGCTGTTTTAACTCTTGAATAACTTAGAAAGGGGGTTGGGGGTATGTAAGATGTATGACGCGCTGAAAGTTAAAATAATTTATTGTGTTCTGGAAAATGTGAAGAGTATGAACTGTGGGATATTAGGTCTTTATCTGGTCGACTTTTTTAAAGAGTAAATAGATTTAAAATATTTGTGTGTTGAGGTATTTTAAGTACTTTGTGTGACAAAATTTGTATGCTTCTAATTCTTTATTACTTATTTCATAAGATTATTTCATAACACAGAGGAGAAATTTAATTTATAAAGCCTAGTTATTAAATTCTGGCCCTAATTTTAATTTCAATTGTTTTATTTGAGATGACACTAGCTAACAATTTCTCTTTCTTTCTGTTTCAGGTAAACATTGATTCCAAAATGGCACTTTATTCGAATCCATCAGCTTTCAATTTAAACGTGAGTACATTTAGCAAGCCATGCTTTTATTTAGACCCATCACCTTTTTCGTCCGAAACAGAATTTACAATCTAGGATATAAACAAACGAAATTCGTAACCGATATCTCATAGCTCACCTAAATCGCAACACTACCCTATCCGAGGTTATCAAACCATTTGTAAAACATTAACGCTCATCAACTCATAAACACATCCCCTATGCCATCACACGCCAAGCATATGTACATGTAAGATGAACCTCATCGCGCTCTCGGCATTACGTCAGCAGCACTCGGCGCTCGCGCGACACTCGCTCCAGCAATAATTACACCTGCACTTGTGGGAGGGATGCAGGCACCGGAGATTTCGCTAAACTTTACGATGAGCCTCCTGCTTTACTATCGGGCCTCTCTGTATAAAGCGCGAGCGCGCGCCCATACTCCGGGCCTCGTAGACAAGCGGAAATTAAGACAGGAGCTCCCTCTTATTTTAGCGGAGATACGAGCTCGTTTTTGTTTTGCGCACCCTGACGAGATTTGGAATTAGCTTGCTCTGTCTCTCTTCTCTCGTGAATTAACGCTGCGGCGAAAAAGTTTTGTCGCCGGTGCGGGCTGGGGAGGAAAGTTGGCCGGGTCAGCGCGAAGTTTTTATTGATGAGGAAGGAAGGGGGAGAGATGAGTTCGGTTAGTGGAACAAAAGTGTTTTTGTCGCTGATCGCAAGCGAGTTAGGAAGGCAAATATTGTGATCGCTGATGAGCGAGGGCTGACTGTGTATTTAATGAAATGTCTGCACTAATATAACAGATTTGAGGTATAGGGTAAATATTAGTATAGAGTGATAATAGTAATAATATTGATAAAAGTGTTTACGTTTGTTTTGTCTATTTAGTCATCCTGTGTTAGAATAACCTTTTTTCTGTAGACACTAATGACCTACTGAACAAAAAAAATACACTTTCTCTACTATTATCTCTCAAACTTAAAGGATCAATTAATCAGTGATCATACACATTGAGAAATCATGGAAAAACGATTACAATCCATCACAATTACCCACTTTGCATATCGATCCCTCCGCTAATTAGTTTCCGCAAGAAATCCATAAATCCATGTCTAAAAGCACACTATTGATCATCGATTCCCACAGCCTCTAACTCAGTCAAAATCTGAGCATCTCAACACCTGCACTTTCTTAAGCCCACTTTCCACTTATAATTACATTGATAAGCAGCAGTCTCCACGTGCCCTTACGCAAAATTGCACGCACGTGTGAATCGACGGTTCCGCATTCCTCTGTTCGTTTTTCCCAGGCTAGAGCCGCGGGCTAAAGATGAACCATTGCGATGACGATATCATCGCTGTCCTATAGCAGCGCGAGTGCGTAAATTATTGTACACTGAGGTGAAATTGAGGTGAAGGTAGAAATTAACGATGCGTCTTCTATGTTAGGTTGCATGTTTATGTGGTGTCGATGATACCATCGAGTTCTGATAGACGAAGCAGATTCAGGTATAATGAATTTTTTGAGTTAATTTTGTATGGTATAAGGAATATTTCTTACGTAAATAACGCATAGTTTTTTAATTAAAAAGGGTATTAATAAAACAGCACATATAAAAAAATTTTTATATAAACTAGGAAAAAAAAAATTATATATAGTATCAGGTTTTCAATTTTATACGCGTAAATAAAATATTTTTTATTCTCAGGAATTGCTGGGATTGTATTTATTTAAAAAACTCAGTTCTCCGAAATTACTGATGGTTTCCTGTAATATTTCAAATCAATTTATTCCAATATCATATGTCTTAATTAACCCTTTTATAAATGTTGAAATTTCTGCTGCAATTACATTAACTCGTTCAACAAGGCCTCTTTTCTCTTCAATATTGATCACGCCTAATATCCTAAGCAGGAAAACTTACGTTTTCTTTTCTTTTGTAGAAATTGCTTTACACAGTACTGAAGCTGTATAGTTAGCATATACAAAGTTCCGTCTAAAGATTGATGAGGAAAGTTGCGGTACGAAATATTTTTTTAATTCCGTAAGAAGACGATTACTTTCAAAGCAGATTGAAAAAGGAAAGAAAATATTTTCCGCAAGTACTTGATTAAAAACTTTTAATCAAATAATCAACACAGTTCGCGCGAGCAGAGCGCCGTTACGCAGAACACCGGCAGAGAATTTTGTTGGCCGCATAAAGACGATTTTAACGTCAGACGACCATTCCTCAAGCGTCAAAATAATCGCGTAAAAAGTCCATGAATATTTAATAAAGATAGTAGACAAAGTTATCGGGTTACTTTCACTTTTAATCGCTCTCCCGCAGTTTTAGCGCTCGGCATCTTTTTAATTATTTCCCGCTCGGCTCGCTCGGTGAAATTGAGTAGTGTCGGATCAGAAAGTTTCCGCATGAGAAACGATGATCCGACCGCGGCGGCCGGCTCTTTTATGGGAATATTGGAAGTTGAATTTTCATAGTAAGTCATTATGCGCCCTGTGGAAGAAAATATTATCCTCCCCTTTTCTTTGCGGGCACTCCGGGGGGTCTCGGGAGCTTTTCGAAAATTTTATTATGGAGGATTTGTAATTTCCAGCTTCACGTATTCCTTTCGGCTTTACAAGGTAACGAATATTTATTGTAATTTAAAATGTACGTTTTTGGTGCAATTTTGATATTTTAAAAATACCAGTGTTTTAAAACAATTCCGTCATATCAATACCTTAAAAAAGTAACAATAAAACAATTACTTAAACAAACTAATATAAAACAACACTATCCCACTGATTACAACAACGAACTCAAGTAATACCATTTACCCAAGCCTTTCTTCGAAATGAATCAGAAAAAAATAAAAAGAGCACGTTCTTCAAAAATCTCGACGAGAAAGTGAGCTTAAAAGTTGGTTAGCATTGGCTCGCTACTTTTTCTACGAATCTATCCGGCGGCGCTGCAGTTTCTCATCTTTCCTCGCGCAAATCCCCAAAGCTCTCTCTCCTCGAGGGCACGGAACAATTATATTCGAGCAGC
>JAPYZB010001929.1:0-13151 GCA_030522745.1 Eupelmus kiefferi | reverse complement strand
AAAAAATTCGCAAAAAAACTCATTATTTAATCAGCGAAAAATCCACAAAAACATTCGTTATTTACCCGCAAATATTTATTTATTCAGTATTTCAGAGCAAGAGAAGCGGCCATATAAGTCAACGTTAGCCCCGTTATTACTATTCAAGTTGCGCAAAAAATTTTTTTCGCTGCATCCGATGAAGCCGCTGCTCTCGGAAAAAAGAAGCCAATTGGCGGGTAATCTCGAGCGCGTCCTATTGACCAATATCTGCAAACATCGTCCGTCGAAGGAATAAAATTTCACTTTTTCCTCGTACACTTGTTTGTTAGCCGCACGCGCAAACCATAAAGCGCGCGCCCGACTTTTAAGCAAATGCAATTGTCCAAGGCTGTACCGAGACTTTTTCTAATCCATATACAATTTCTATCGGCGACTGGTTCTGGAGAAGAAAAAAAGGTGACTACGAAAGAAAGTAGTTCCTTTTTTGAATATTTATGAAATGATGATAAATTTCAGTCTAGAGTAGTGTTTTGATTAAAAAAGCCGCTAAATCCTGAGAGATCTCCCAAGGTCTCGGCAACTATATTTGTACAAAAATGAAAGTGACCCAAAAAGCCCTCAATCGATGAATTAATTTAGACGATAGCTAAATTTTCATTACCAATTTTTGGGAAAATATTGTGGCGAAAAACTAATTGCTATCTTTTATTTCTATTTACTAATTTAAATAATAATTGTTATTATTCTTCGTTAAAATTATTAATTGCGTTTGTTATTTGATATCAATTAAACTATAATCATTTGAATATAATTTTATACTTTTTACTTTATTAAGATAGTTATACTACATATACCTTATTGTTCATAAAGTTTTTAAATTTTGATTACTGAATAAAATTCATTATTTTTTTTTCAAGTTATATTTTGCAAAATTTAAAATAAATAAATTTCAAATTTATACATAAATTAAATTTGAAACATTTTTCATAACTTTATAAACAATAATTATATGTAATTTATAAACAGTAATATACGATATTGTTTAAGTAATAGAAACTAATTCCACTGAAGAATTTAGCCCTCACATATTGAAGCTTTTAACAACATTATTAAAAAATAAGAAATATGAGTAAAACATCAAAACGATTAATTTTTAAAAAAATGCTTTTATTTGATAATTCAAAAGTACAAATTTTTAACGAGACTAGACAGCTACCGACTGTGTTTATTACTTTTTTCATTTACCATTTCATATCTTTCATTTCGTCTATCTGCATATCAATCAAAGACCGATTTTCTCTTGTCGACGCAATAATGGCATACCTTAATACCATTACTTGCGTACACACAATATATCTGCCTCGCGCAGCAGCACCAATGCGCGCGTACAATCGAAAAAATCAGCGCCATCATCTTGTGTCTGAACATTATCAAAAGGCGTTCGATGGTCCTTTGTACTAAGCCTTTATCCGCAAATATAATAATCATATACATATGTAACGAAATACTGCGCGTGTTCAAATCGTACATTTAATAATTATTTGCGTAGCACAACTGAGTATAATAATGTCTTTATTTTTCAATTTTTTTTCTAATAACGATATGGCAATTATAATAAGTAGCTACCGAACAGTCTGTAAGTGCAATAATTCGCGTTTTCTACAATTACTTATTTTGTTTATATATACACGCACATTTGCAACATAAATTAAAAGGGGGAGAGATGAAAGGACTTATCAATAACAGTACAAAAATATACAGGTGAATTATTTAATTTTGCACTTTGGCAAATAATAAACTAATGAAGGAAAGGGAAAATATTTAGATATTTTTAGAGAAGCAGAAATAAATTTGTTTGCATTTTTTTTTATTTTTGTTTCTTTTAACACGCAGCTTTGCAAGGCACTGTTGTCGGGCCTTTCTTCCTTATTCTCGTAATTTCGTGATACTAGCACTGTAATAATGAGCTAAATTTTATACAGGAAATAACACTACTCGAAGAACATGGGATATTTTTTTGTTTTAAAACTAATATTTTTCATCTTTTTTTTTCAGGTCAAGTAAAAACAATTATTTCGCATAAATTACATATGCTGCTTGTTTTGGTAAATGATTTTATAATTTTCCGTAAAATCGAAAAATCTTTTAAACACATTAATATTTGTAGATTTTTCAAATCTTGCTGATTGATAAAATGTGCGATTTTCTTTCTTAAATATTACACATACCTTATAAAAGTAGTTTTAAATACTGTTAATAACGCACATTTGCAATTATTAACATAAAAAGCATTTGCAAAAATTTAAAAGTATTAAAATAAAAAACATTTTTGAATTAAAAGGTATTATAAAGATAATAAAAGAAAATTATAGTTTTTTAATTAAATTAGTAATTAGTTTTATTTTTTATAAAATTATTTATTATTATTAAAAGAATATTGTTACCAATTTATTTAAAATCAAAAAAACATTCCCATGCATTACATTTTCTGCGTTATTTTATTTACTCGTCTCTACTCAACATCATCTTACCGATAAAATTTCAAATCAATGATCTACTAATAAATGCTACCACGAATCACGTATAAGGGAACTACATAATAAATTCGCCGTCAACTGCCTGGAGGAATTAATAATATTCTTATTCTTGGACGCAGAGCGACGATTGGAATTGGCAGTGGGCGTGTGATTCGACTCGCTTCTCGAGTAAATTTATATGAAAATACCATCTGTTCGGACTTGGCAATTTCGCCGATTTTTTTTACTCTTTGTTTTAAATATATACAATTTTTTCGCATAAAACGCATAAATATGACACACTTACAGCCAAGAGATCTGGTCAAACATCTCCTACTCTCTTTCTCCTCTACGAGGTAAAAATATCGCAAGACATATCACTCTCTTACAATAGCTCTATACGATTTAATTTATTTCTGTCCTTGTCATATGGTGCTAGAGCATTTGATTATTATTCATTATATACTAAATACTTCTAAGCTCCTACATTTGATTAGATACTCTAGACATATCACGGCGATCAATGAGTGATGAGAATTTGAAATTAATATTTTTCTTTTTTATAAAATAGTGAATGATCTATATATATATATAGGGATTTCTTGCTTCTTTCTAAATACTTGATCACGTATCACTCATAAAGACAAAATATCTAAGGCTACTCGTAATATCTCAGAAATTCTAAAATCTTTCATAATAAATATCTATTATATCTAAGAGACGCAACAAATATTATTGTCGGAATCTGTAAAAACTAGGAGCTGCTTTTTTAATAGGTTTACTTTTCCCTATGCTAAGTGGAAAAGATGATACTCGTGGGGCGGTGCGAGGGTACGAAATGACCTGCAGAATTCTAGTCTCATCTACTGAATTCCGGAAGAGGCTTGACTATACCCTCAGTGTATGCTTTGTGAACTGCTTCACAGACGAATCTGTATTGACTCTGCAAAATAAGAGAAAATTATTAAATAATTATATGTATTACATAATTAATAACAATTTTTTAATGATGAAAAAAGGACAAAATAACAATACGTTATTAAGTATTTAAATGGGAATTGCGATATCAGAATAAACTTTTATTTATAAAATTTAAGAAAAGATAATAATTAACTAATAACTAATTAATAACTCACAGCATTTTGTATCATCATCGCTCGCTGATCCCTCATTGAACGAACGATATCCAGGGGATACACAGGCTGGTTGGCCTCGATAAGACACAATGCGGTTTCCATGAGCACAAGAACGCCCGTACGCCCGATACCCGCTGAACAGTGGACCACAGCGGGCTCGACGATACCGGTGCGGGCGGCTCTGACTTTCTCGGTAAACGTTGTAAACTGCCTCCAATCGCTTGGTACTCCATGATCAGGCCAAGCGCAATACTGCATATGCGTAATGTCTCTCTCCTCCCCTGTCTATGAAAATATAATAATGTAAAGTTAGCGAATTTATATTTATATAGAATATTTATTTATAAAGTAATATACTTAATAGTTATATAACTTTAAATATATATATTTAAAAAGAAAATAATGCGAATTAAGATATTGTTTGAATATTAGTACTTTTACTCTATGATTCATCAAGCGAGAATTTTTTCTTTCTTTGGCAATGCAGGATGCCGTGTTTGTTTTTATAATAAAAGTCAGTACACCTTGAGTCATAAGTGAGTCAAGATTTATTTTAGTTTAATGGTTGAGACTTGACTTCGTGAATTCGGAAACATTTAAGTTTTTATTTATATTGATTTTATATAGCTCACTATAAAACTAAATTTGTTTAAAAAATATAAAAATGAACTCTGAGTTAATTAACTGAATAAATTTAAAATAAGTATTTCAGATTTGTAACTTACATTAGTGTCAGTGAGTACGAATTCCCGAAAGACGAAGGTATCTTCGATGGTCTCGAAGGTGCACGTCAGCGACAGGTTCCTGAGCGTTAGTGTCTCTTTTAACGCAGGCCAATACTGATGGCATTTGGCACGTCCTCGTTCTACCAGAGTAGTTAGCATTACAACAAGCGTACTTCCAGCCTCCAGCACCATCTGCCAGAAATCTGCGACTGTAGTTGACAGTGGACCCTGTGTCGCTATGTAGCGATTTATGATGCCCGAGCCGGGGATCTCCATATTTACGTAATTTGCATTTATGTAGTCCCCGTTCGAGCAGCCCATCAAAATTACCCTCGTAACATCATCTGTATTAAAAATTAATTGAAATAATTAGTTTCTTTAAAATATTACGTGATGTAGTGATTGAAAGAAAACTTAAAACGTCAATCAGCACACTAGATAATTTTCAGTATTAAATAAGCTACTTTCCATTTGAAGAGGAAGTCCACTATTTAGCTCAGTTATAAAAAGTCTACAATACCAATATTATTTTTGATGACTTACATGGAGAAATATCTCGATATCTGTTTTTGTTTTGATTCTCGGGTTTTTTCGATTCTAAAGAAGTTAGTTCTGGATTTTTCCTATATAGTTGTTCATACTGAGCAATTAAAGCTCCGCTAGCCAGACCATCCGCAAGTAGCAACATTGATTGTGCAAGTGCATCTGAACCAACTGCTGTGTGTGGCACATCTGGTACATATCTTTACAAAAAGAAATAATTATTTTTTAACAGACATTTTACATAATTCGTATTGAAATTATTTTTATGTCAACTTACCTGTAAGGCGGTTCTTCTTCTAAATTTTCTTCTGTACCTGCCAAAGCATTGTACAGAGCATTAGGTCTCACGGTCAACGTGAGTTCACCAGTGCCGGAATCTCGGGACTGTCTTATTAAATTTACAACATGCTCGTGCAGCATACCATTAACGTCGATCCCATTTATATAAACAACTTGATCGCCTTCGTTCAATTTCGGATAGCAACGATCGGCAGGCGTATTAGGCGCAACGCGCGACACTAATATTGGCATATCAAGATCTAGACCACCTTTCACATTGAAACCAAAACGACCCTGATCATCAGGTGTGATTCTTATAGTTACTAAACCTTCTTCTAATACCTATAATAATTAAATAAAAATATTTAATGCTAGAAAAATATAGTGCTATATGTTTTAAATCTTCCCATTATTTTTATTTTCATCAAATGTATAATGTCATAAAATCATTACAATTTAAACTTTACTTTAACTTTAATTTTTTATTACTTACTTGTGGAGCTGGAGAACTCGTAGGTTCTGTACTGTAGTCAGGGACATCATAAATATTTCTTTCAAGAGTTGTATCGTCATCTGCATAGCTTAATACTCGAGACCCCAACATCGGCGAGAAGGCACCGCCAGTACCTTGTGTATGAGCTCCAGATACTTCCTCTCTGTGTGCCAGAAAACCACCCTCGCTAAAAGACAAAAAAGTATTAATAAACAACGATAATCCACTTTATATTTATTAAAATGTGAAAAAATATAAACTTTAGATAACATACTCATCGCTTTGATTTCCTTCTCCCCATGCTTGACGAGGTTCACGTGCTCCTAATGATTGAACCTTATCATAAGATCTGGGCGCTCTACCAGCAGGCAATATTTTTCCCTTTTCTTCCGAAATGGGTACAGGCAAGATTCCATGTATCAACTTTTTACTAGGTGATCTAAAAATAAAAATTTTTAGCATTGACAAACATTATTTTTATATTTTTTAAATTGCCTAAAAATTTTTTTAAATACCTAATAAAAGTCCGTTCTACTCTAGCTCGATGCTTTCCATCTTCAACAGTTTGGAACTCAGTACGACCAGAGTACGTGAATCGGCTGCTTAACGCTAGCGGAAACCGACGTGTTCGTAATTTAGGACTGTGCAACCTGAAGAAAGTATGATGCTCTACGCATGATTTCCATAAATTTTTGGAGCTTCGGTATGTTTGCATATTAAAACCTAATAAAGTATCGTAATTCTCCGACTGTAAAACGAAATAAAATAAATCAAGTTTAAATTATATAAAAATATATTTTTATAAGAAAATTATGATATATTTTTTTACTAACATTAAATATAAATTATTATTATTACCTGTTCTCTCCTAAGTTGTATGAAAAATTGTTTACGTTTAAATGAGATCTTGACAATCTTTGACCATGAAAAAACATTAATTCTAATGTTATTTTGGAAGACTACTAATCCTATAGATGTTACACCTAACTGAATTTCTTTATTTGCAGAATCCTAAAATGCAAAAAAAATATACTTTAACTAAATTTTATTTTAGACACAGTACAAATCGCATACAAACATGCTTTGAAGGAAATAAGACGAAAGACCAATAATTTATGCAAGTGTACTACGTGTATGAGTCACACTTGAAAATGTAAATACGACAAAGACAACAATAAAGAAGCATACCCTTGCCTTATGTAACTCCACTCCATACATGTCAAGACGTTTGGCATGATCAAGAAAGTTAAATTCAGCATCAGCTGGTAATTGACCTCTGAAATACCAAATTTATCAATTGCAATTACAAATACATATAACTATAAATGGAATATTGCTTTAAAAAGTGTTAATTACTTGTGCAACTTGTGTAACTCAGAAATTTTTCTCTCCATTTCTTCTGTTTGTCCTGGTATTAACTGTAGACGTGAAAGATATCCAGGCCCATGTTCTTCTGGATGGTAATCACCAAGTTCCGCTATAATATTGAAAGAAGGCATGGAATTATTTATCAAACAATTTTTTATTATAAATAGTTTTCATGATTGCATTCATAAACTTACATTGAACAGTATAACTTGCAATAAGGCAAGCAGTACTAGGAGGTAGCTGCAGTTTTCCTTGCAGAATATCTCTTCTTATTTGTAAATAAAATTGATATCTAGTATATTCTTCTTGTAATTTACTTGGATCTGATACATAGAATTTTACTCTGAAGAAAAATTGTCCACCTTTGCTTCTTATTTGTTTTTTTACTAATTTTGAAGGATCTAGCCACCTCTATAAAAAATATATGTACTTATGTGAAATATTTCAGTTCCTTACAATTTTTAAACTTAAATACAAAGAAACATCTTACCATTACATCTGGATTTGGACTTGATGTTAAGGTTGATCCATTTTCAGCATATTGTAAGCCAAAGTAATCTTTTTCTATAAGTTCTAAGTGTTGAAATACTAAATCTAAAAGTGCTTGCCCTTTTGCCCTTTTCTGTAACAAACAATATTTATTTGTTTAATATTACATTAGTTGTTAAAACAAAAACTATTAAATACATAATCAGATAATTTCTTAAAACTTACATCTAGTTGAAAGGTGTGCTGCGTATCGTCTAAAAAGACGACAGTGGCAGAAAGGGTCTTAAGTCTTCGATCTCGCGCCAGTTCTGCACCACGAACGTGGTAGCTCCCACTGGAGCCACTCAGCGCTCGACGGGAAACACTTTCGATCATCTCAAGAAACCGAAGGCGAGTTAACCACCTTCGCGGCACCACCTCACTGACACTTTGATTACCTAAACAAATTTCAGATACAAATTTATTCTTAAAAGTACAAAATTATCATTTAAATATTATATTATATACACTGGGAAAAATCTTTACATTTACTGCAAAAAATTACCAAAACTTTATTGATTGTTAAAGAATTACTAATCTTTCAAGGACAATTTTTATTATGATTAAAAAGTATTACTATTAAAGAATCAATTAATGGTAGATAATTAAGTTGCCTTAAAACTTGTTAGGTTATCTTGAATTGACTGTGTCTTATTTGTTGAAATTTTTCAAATAATACATAAATTTTCTAAAATTTATTTGCAATTGAACTATGAATTTACTTCAGATAATTACTTTAATATTTGGTATCATATAAATAATAAATTCATTATTCTTAATTTCTACTGTTTTATATAATTTATAAATGTAGAATCAAAGTATTAAAAGATATTTTTAACTTTGATTAGAATTATAATAATAAATCATTCAATTACTATTGCAGTAGATTTTATATTTATTATAAAAGTAAAGATAAAATAAGCAGAAAAACAAATGTTAATTACAAGCTTCTTGGAAGGCCCTATGCAACATTTTTCTCAGTGTTCTCAACCATTTATACTAAATAAATGGTAAAAATAAGATAAACTTTTTACTACTTGTTTAGTAGTTCATGAATTTGTTAAATATTTAATTTTCAAATCATCAACACCACATTTGTTATTCCTAAATACACAGCAAATAATTCTAGTTATAATTTTTACTTTATTGTTTTAAAAGCATGACATTTTATGTCTAAATTTGTTATCATTCAGATAACATATCTATTGAAGACACATTGTCAAATGTCAAGTTGTCAAAGAACAAATATTTTATCATACTGTTTACGATTTTTCAGAAGAAAAAATCAAGAAACTTTGCAGATCCATTATTGCATTCAACATTAGTTGATGTGAAGCAATATTTTTTTATCTTGTTGCCTGTTTGCGTCATAGTTGCAATTTTTCACACTGAGCTGAAATAACATAAACTGTCTAATCTGCCATACTCATCAGGAAATGTCGAAAGTATATCTTAAATGATATAGAGATATCAAAAATAGTATTTAAGATTTTATCAGATTATACATATCTATTTGAACTAGAGGCTTGATTTCTTTTTTATTTTAACACGCATATTACTTTTAAATAATCTTTCATTTAAAAACATAACAGAGTTCTTTTGATAAACTTAAATGTAATTTTCCATTGAAATACAGCAGGTATTGTTTTTAATTAAAATTAATTTCATAATTTGAAGGTACAGATTAATCTACACAGGTGTTTTGCGTTGTTTTGAAAAAAGAATGTGTCATAAGGTCTTAAAATAATTTAAAATGTAAATAAACATAAGATTAGATAAAATTCATAACATTTTTCTATTTTAATATTAAACGAAAAAATGGTTTTAAAAGTGTTTTTTTAGATGAAATCTGAACAAACAAACAAACAAACAAGATTGTGTATGAAAATTTATCTTTAATTTCTGATTTCTTTGCAAATCTAAACTTACGGCATTTTTTGCTGACTAGGGCAGTAATCTAAGATTAGCACAACACCACATGTTCTCTGCTGCACAAGTCAATGAATCAGACGAGTATGCAATATTTAAGGCTAGCAGTAAGCAATTGGCAAATGTCAAGCAGGAACAAAAGTATTTTTTTAATTACATTCCGTAGATGTCATAGTCTCGATCTAGTGGGCCTGTAGGGGGTCAATGATCCAACTTGTTATATAATCCAGTCAGCAACTATTCGCCAATGATGCAGAGGTAATATGGAGCAGAGAATTCTCAAAATAGTTTTGGCAATATGGAGAAAACTCCTTAGCAACGCATGTCATAAAAGAGCAAGTAGATGTGTACTCAACGCTCATCGTGAGAATTCTAAGCTAAGATCCCAAAATTACTACCCTAACTCTCGAATATATCCGTAAATTCCCTTTCTGAATCTAAAAACAGATTTAGCTGCTTGCTGCTGGCTGTCCGCTCTATGCAATATTTTGGAGGCAAAGTGCATAGTTGACGTGGGTGCAGCTATTATTGGATTACTTTAAAATATATACAACTTTTTATTTATAATGTATTTTTTTATTAGTGTTGATACGTTATAAAAGCATCAAATATGATGGATTATAACTTTTGTATTGATATATTAATGTTTAAGTTATTCATGCAAATAAATGCATTTTAAGTTTTTATAAAGATGTCAAATTATATTTTTTTAATTGTTTAGCTGTAATATTTACATGTATAGAGGTGAAGAAAGCTATATATTTGATACTTTAAATAGCCTAAATAATGCAGTGAGTGTAATAATAATACATGAGTAGCATTCAATTATTTCCAGTAATATAACTCACATTCTTCAGCCTCATATTGAAGTGCTAATAATATCACTACCCATTGCAAAAGTTTATGAACCCAACATACACTAAAAAGCAGTATACAACGTGAAAACTTGCTGTACATTGGCACAGTTTTTTAAATACCCCCTCAACTAACGAAATAAAAAAAAAATTCTCCAAGACTCGTGTATTACCGCATTCTGCAATCTCAGCAGAAGTGCGCCAACGGGGCAAGCAAAAAAGTATCTATTTTAAAGTACCCAAAGGTGCCCATGTGCGCTATATTTAGAACTCTGCATATATAAAGAGAGCCCATGCCAGATATTTGTCACTCACATTCATGATACGTTGCAGCGGAGTAGCAGCGAGCCTGCTCAGCAGCAAATCCAGAAGTATCCCCTTGGTGCTGGACACCCGCACCAGGAGTTTCACTCTTCCCAGCAGCAGAGCCCTCAATACTCGGCAGGTTTCCTCCTTCCACTCTCCTCAAGCCAGCCTCATCCCAGCCTCGCGCTCGAGAGAGAGAGAGTCAACAAACTGAACTGGCGTCGACTTTCTTTTGGCAATTAATCGCAATTAAGCACAATTGACAACAATTGACCGTTGAAGCTCCGTTCTCCGAGCCGTCCAGCTCTTGCGCACGCTCCACTCCTCTTTTCCAACAACGACGCACACACCCTGGAACTCTACCGCGCACACCGTAAAACAGCTCTCAGCGTCGTCGTCGCACCTTTCCGCCGACTCCACTGCTGCTGCGTGCGTCACCCGGTCGGTCGTTGGCGATTTTTCGTGTACGCGAAGAGAGAGAGAGGAGGGGGGGGGAGCTGTCGGGCGCGCGGAGGGGCGGTAAGAAGGGAGGCCCGCTTTGCTCGTCTCCCCGCGCTTGCAAAGGTATTCTCTGCTTCTCTCTCTCTCTGTCTTTCTCCGCGTCTCTGGCACGCTGGCGCGAGAGAGAAAGACGGAAAAAAAGGAGAGCGCGCGCGTATATATACTTATGGCCAGGCTTTTGGAGGTTAGACGCGCGCGCGAAAAGCCAGCTGCGAGAGAGCCACTTTCACCGTTGCGTCAGGAGCGGCGGCGGCGGTTTGACAAGTGTCGAGCGGCTAAAAACTACCACCGGCGGATATACAGCTCTCTCGCCCCTTCTGTACAATTCTCTCTCTCTCCTTTTTTAACCGTTGCCCAACGCGCGCTTCTCCTTTGTACTCTTCCTTTCCGAGGCGCGCTGCAGCTGTTCTGTATATATACGGGGGACTACGGCTTTCTAGCCAGTCTCACCCCGCGCAGCGTGTTTAGCTATTATAATAAGCGAGGGGTGGCCCGCGCCTTGTATTCCTTTATTCCTCGGGGGCGGGAAAATCGATCGACTTGTCCACACGCAGCGTGTGTGTATATTTAACGCAGAGCGCACGCACACGCCTGTCTATAATCTCTCTCCTTTTTTTCGTTATTTCGGAGCACGAAGGAGGCTCGAATCAATTCCGACGACGTTACGATAAGCCCCGTGTCTATATATCTCGCTGGCTCAAGGAGATCCTTCAGACACGACGCACGAGAGACACACTCAGGCGGCTCGACTCACGATGTTTATCTCTAGAGAGAGAGACACACGCGCGCCCGCGCACGCACTCATATACACACTGAGCCGTCGTCGCTCCGGAGCTTAGTGGTTTTTCGAGTGGCGCGCTGGGTTGGAGAGAGAGACGGCTAGACACACACACACGGGATGATGTCATGCGTTTGCGCCTCGCGGGCGGTTGATTATATATGTTTCTTTTGCCGTGGGTGCTTGTGCCCTCGCTGGTGGTATATGACGAGTGTGGCAGCACGCCGGGTCGGTACTGCAGGCAGCTGTAACAGTTAAATGGAACAGTTTTAAAGAGCTGGAGATGTGGAGTTATGGCTTGAGTTATATGGGTTTGTAATTTTGCGGGGGTGGGGAAGCGAGTGGTGACGCATTTTTAGGGAAGGGTCGGAATTGTTTTCCGATGGACTTGTGTGTGGATGATTTCATCGGTTACCTGAATTTGATATTTAAAAATTGCGGTTTGAGTTGGAACGCGTGACGGACTGATTGTTGGGTGCGTTTCTTGAAATTTGATTGAATGAATTTTTCGCGTTATTTAATAATATTATACTTTGATACCGATCGATCATGTTTAGCTTATCAAGTCGGGCTTTCAGTTTTATATTCGTAATTAAACAAAAGTTTGTTAAAAATTTGAATTTTTAAGTATAAATGAATTAATTTTTTTTTAATAATAATGACTTATTTATAGTGATAACATTTGTATATTAAGGTAGTTTGTTAATGAAACCGCAGATAAACAAAGATAAATTAAGTGCTTTCATTTGGTATACACCTATATACATGCAGAGGCATGCACTTTGTAAACAATGAATACTTTAAAATTTTTCTCATTTTTCAATTACAAAAAAACAAAATTTGTAAGATTTTCGATAATTTAAATTTTATTATACTCTAATCATATAAAATATAATAAATAATAAGGATATCATAGTTTCATATTATCTTCAGCAAATACACAAAAAATTTATCAATAAAATTAAAATAGTAAACGATCCATAATTAATCATGTAATTCACTAACTCTAAACACCGGTGCAATCTTTCATGCAGCTGTAGTTCGTAGAACATTAGTAAATGAGGCACGTATAATGTGAAATTAATTGACACATCAATATTTCAAAGAAATGAATCGAAAAACTAGCACATCTTAATGATCCTAAGAAGTTTATGAAATTCTTTTTTCATTAGGAAAGTTTGTTTCAAGATCGATTTGTATTAACCCATTTATA
>JAPYZB010001927.1:0-13140 GCA_030522745.1 Eupelmus kiefferi | reverse complement strand
TTACTTTTTTATCGTTAATGATATAGTTTACAAATATGCGCTAATTAGATGTTCAAAAGATATATTATTTATAATGTTATTTATAATATTTGATCCGAAATTGCCCGCGTGTGACTAAACTTATCTTTTTGCTATATATATATATATGACATCACGTATGTATAATAAATATAAATATACACCGCAAAAAAAATAACCTAAATATGTTGCAAACATTTTTTTATATTTCTTTTAATTTTGTAAAAAAAAAAGAATAATTTGTACTTTATTAGCATTAACTTTTAATCTATTGTAGTAGTAAGCATACAAAAGCGAATATAAATAAAAAATGTATTAAATAAAACAATTAAATTGTCAAAATCATATCTAAACACATTTAAATAATAAAGTAATTCTTACAATAAATTAGAAAAATGAATCTAAGTTTTTATAACACACTAAACAGTATAAATTTAGTTATCCAGTAACTAATTCTTTGTTAAAATCCACACTTTTTAAATAAATAATTTTTTAAACACTTAATTGTATCTTAACAATTAATTTTAACAGTCGTTTTTTAAAAGATCATCAGACCTTTTTTATTGGTAGTAGTAATTTGGATAGTAGTTATTACTAGAATTTAAATTATTTTCATAATTATTTGTATAATTTAAATTATTTGAATAATTATTCGAATTTAAATTTGAGTAAGCACTTGTTGGTAAGTAAGTGCTGGGCATATAATTATAATTTTGATAATAATATGGGTACCACCACATATTCGGTTGATAATACTGTGCATAATAGGAGGCTTCTTGGGAAGTGCCTTGTGAATCAGTTCCATTTGGTATTAATCTAGATATAAAACAGTTCATTAAAAATGAAATAAATCAAAAACGCATATACATTTATTAAAAAACTTACTTAGATGATTCATCTTCTTTAATCTCTTCCTTTATTTCTTTATCATCAAATGTTAAGTCAATTAAAGGAATTTCCTTTATTTCCGTTTTCACAATATTTTGCTCTTCAATAACTTTGTCCAATGTTGTTGGTGTTGGTTCAGCTGATGTTTCTTTCTCATTAATGCATTTTTTACAGTTAATGCATACCTTATTACTAAGCGTAGGTGTTTGAGTTACATTAACTTGAACTTGTTGTTCTTCTGTTGTTTGCTTTTCACTGGTATCAAATACAATAATCTCTGCATTTGTAATCTCTTGACTTTTAAGATTAGCCGCTTTAATTTCTGAAAGAATTTTGAAATAAATAGTAGAGTTACTGATTACATTGATCTAAAAATCTTATACAGAAAAAGTAAATAAATAAATTTAATTAGCACATATATGATTTAAAAATATAAAAAATATTATAAGAAATACATACCAGCTAATACTGCTTTTTTTGAATCTTCACCATCTTTTTCCTGAAAAAATGAAATATATTTAATGCTGCATACATGAAAATTTTTTTAGTAATAAATAGTCTATTAATTTAATAATTATGTTTACAGTAGTGTTGGTTGTAATCCACCTATAAATGTGACTTCTAATCCGAACTTTTTCATTTGGATATCTTGGTTCTACATTCAGTTTTTTAAAAACTTTTGCAACAAAATCTGCAGTTCGATAAAATTTATCATTATAATATTTTTTCATAACTTTGTGAACGGTTTTTCTTATTTTAGGTAAAGAGACTTTATCTAATGTTAACGTTTTTTCCTTTTTATCTTTTTTTTTCTCTTTGTTTGTATCTGGACTTGATCTGTTTTCTTCTCTTCTTTCACCCGCAGAACTTCCTCTACTTTCTTCTGCGGTTGTGTCCATACTTAAACTGTTTTGCTCTTTGATTATATCAGAACTTGATCGTTTTTGTTCTTTATTTACATCCATGTCATAAATATTGCTTTTCTACAAAAAAATTCACGAATAACATATTTTTGAAAGCATATTACATACTAATTTTTAGTATTCTTTTAGACATAAACAATTTAAATTTACTATCTCATTATTAGGTTGCATTAACAAGTGTAAAAAAAATCAATTTCATTACCTTAATTAAAACGTTATGTATTTCAATGATTTTAGGTAATTTAAGTATTATTTGTAAATATGTAAAATTATTGATAAAATATACCTTCAAGGTGCGTGAACTCTTGATTTTCCCTTATTTTTTCGGATAATCTTATTGTACATAACTTACTTATTGTACATTTGTACATAACAAACAAAGCATCAACAACCTATACGTATAATCACCTTAGATCTTCACCTTAGAAGTTTGTGACTTGAACCATTATCTTGTAGTATAAAAAAAAAAGATGGATATATTTCAACAAAATGGGAATCGAAAATTGATAAGACAATATCTAAGACGAAGACAATTGATAAGACAATAAACAATAAGCACAAACGATAATATTTTCAAATAGGTAGATGAGTAGAAATCTTATATTGTTTGTTATTACTTCCGTGTTGATTCAGTAACTACTATTTTTCCTTCAATTCGAAAAGTGCGCATCGCGTCCTTTGTATTGCAGGGAATTCCAGGAAAACAAATTCTTATTTTTTTCGGCGCGAAATTTAAAATTTTAAAAATTATGACTTTTTTTGTATTTTCTCAAAGAATCTTGGTTTCATAGAAAACTTTGCTTTTTTATTAATTAACTGGTAGGTAAAAACAATAACGTCATTTTTTAATAAGTATACATAACAATAATATGTTTTTATTAGTGACTTCAATACAAAAATTAAATACAATTTGGTTATTAAAACTAAAATGTATTTTGCCTTAATTTATATGTACATTATGATCCTATGTCTTTAAACTTAAATAAACGATTTTAATATAAGAACTAGATATAAATTGATCATTCACAATTTAGTCATTAAAAAGTAAAATGATATTTCCCTAAATTTTATTCATATGGTAATTTATATGTACATACATTATTATTTTATGTCCTTACACTGAATTAACATTTTAATAAAAATGTTTTTCTAAATTACTAAATTTGTATCAAGAAAATTTTTTACAAACATGCATAGTTTTTAAATTTTATAAATATTTACAATGAAAAATCTTGAGGTGGCTGAATAACTCCATTGAAAGAAGGCTGAGGTTGAAGTTGTGGTATCATCATTCCAAAATTTTGATGCATTACAATTGTATTTGAAGCGTAAGGATTAAATAAAAATTGATTATACATTCCTGGATAAGCTTGCATAAATCCTAAAGAATTCATTACTATAATATTTGGGTTACATTGGTGCATTGCTGGTGTCATGCAAGAATTACAGCAATTCACGTTGGTCATATTATATGCAGTATTCTGAACTGCATTTATGTGATTATGCATCGATAGCTGAGGAACAAAGTTGTTACAATAGGAAACTGGTTGTATTAAATTGCCTCTATTAACTAACGATGCTACAGGTAATTTACATTTTGTTTCTATTAGATTGTTGCAAACTGCTTCATTATTATTGTTTTGATAAATCAGTTGTGAATCATCTGACTCTGGTTGTGAATAATGTAGTTGTGGACTATTTTCTAGAAGATTTGCTTCATGCTTCACTGTTATATAATTACTTGCATTTGACAAATCAACATATTCATCTTGGTTTTCATAAGTTTGCCAGACTTCCAAGTTATTATTTGAAATTTCAAAATTGCTTGAATCCTCAGTCTCTGTACCATTAGATATTTCATTTTGATAGGTATATTCTGTACTATTAGATGTCTCATTTCGATAGGTATTCTCTGCACCATTAGATGTCTCACTTCGATGGGCATTCTCGGTCTCATTTTCTTTATTTTTTTCAGTCATATTTTCATTATTAGACTCACTGTTTTGATTTGTTTTTTCACTCTCTTCTTGTTTCTTTTGAGTACAGTATCTTTTAGCCATGTCTTGTAATTTTTCATTTTTTTGAAGAGTAACTAATGGGATTTTTTCCAACTCATGTGAACTATTGTTCTTGTCCATTTTTAAAGATTGAATCAAACTTTTATTTTTATTAATTACTCTTTTTCTGTTACTATATTTTCGCTGTAAATAACATTATTTTCTTATATTTTAAAAAATAAGCTTTTTCTTTAAAATTAATTAAAAAACAATTTTAAATATTTCTACATCTTTGTTATCCAACAATATTTATGCAATTTTTAAATTTTTTAATAAAGATTTCATGGACTAGTACAAATTAATAAATTAAATACTTATACTTAATTTTCTTTTGAACAAGTGAACTAATAATACTTACTTTTCTTGTACTTGAAGCCAATTTTAATATCGTATCAATTGCATTTGAGCGAAGCTTCCTACCATTATTAGTTTCTTCAAAGAAAATTTGATTCAGTTTTTGAATAATATCATTAGATTCCAATAGATCAAATGATAGCTCTGAAGAATCTGTTAATGTTTCAATATCATTTAGAATTTGTTCTTTATTATTTAAAACAACTATTATTAGCCTTGCAAGAATGTGAGATTGCAATTGTCCTAGTGATTCTGATGCATTTTTATATACACTTTTCAAAGCAGTAGTAACTGTTAAATCATCAAAATTAGGATTTTTCATAAACTCTGTTAAGAATAAACAATAAGCATCTTTACTCTTCTCTAAATTTGTTTTTTGAACCATTTCTGAAAAAAACGTGCTATTACGTACAAACTTATTATAGTACAAGATTATTTATTAAATTTATTAGTAAAAATTGTTTACTTAAATACTTAATGAAAACAATATCTAAAATATAAATATTTAATATATAATATAATAAATATTATGTGATATATATTATATAGTATATTTATTATATATAAATATTCTTTTTCTTCCTAATTTTCCCGAACTTTTCTAATAATTGCAGCTAAATATTTGCACTTTTCACAGTATACTGCTTGAATGTCAGAGAACAAATACGTATGAAAAGTGTAGATTTTGTTTACATTATGATGTATCCAAAATCAAAGCTTTCCTTTTGACCTTATGTACTAAGAAATTTACCTTGAAGGATGTAAACTATAGACATAGTAATTTGAATACAAAATAGTTAAATCATATTTAAATTTAATTTTATTAAAACAGATAACAAAAATATAATTTTAATTTAATTTTTTAATTTTTACTGAACTTCAGAAAACTTAATACCCACTTGATAATTTTTATAGAATACCTTTTAAAAAGGAATTTTTAATGGTTTTAAAAATGGGGATTGATAAAAAATTTAGATATGTAAATCGAATTATAACATTTTATTACATAAATTTTTAATTCAAAGTTTATAAATATATTTGCCAACAAAGATTAAATTTTGGAAATTTTTAAGTCAACTCAAATTGAGAAAATAAACCTATTTGTGATTGAAATATTTTATATTTTTATAAAGCTTTAACATTTTCTTTTCTATATGTTTCTTGTTTTTAAAATCTAAATAACTAAGAACTTAAGAAAAGATTGGCTTTTAAAAATATATTACTTCAAAAACTTAAACTATAGTAAATTTAATTTCAATTAGTAAAAAAATAAAGTCAATATTACATTGTGAATTTTTTATACACAATAAAATAAAATAATTGTTACAATAGACAATATAATTAATAAAAATAAATGATATTTAACTTTTTTCTTTAACATACGTAGAGGGAAATCAATGTACATGCTTATAGTTATGACAAATAAAAGAATGAGACCCAAGTAATTTCTCTACTGATTGTAAAATTGATTTCCTCTATGATCTCTTAGATCGGTAGTATTTTGGGGTACCATCCGTACTCTTGGAACAGCATTTACTGTATTAACATCTGAATTGTACTGTTGGTGAAAATTTGATGCTTGATGTTGATATGGATTACCGGGCTGAGCATACATTGACTGAAGGCTTAGCCTTTGTTCCACTGTAGCATTTGATAGAAATTTATCAAAATCTTGCATAGATGAATAATTTTTGGGCACTTCATAATTATCATTTAAAATAGGCTTTTGTTGAACGTTCTGCGGCGAAGCTGAATAGCCTGGGGGGGTTGAATAATGCATCGTTAGAAGTTCAACTGGTAATGACTGATTTTGAATTGACAGATTTTGATTACAACTCGCTGTTGGCAAATTTGGATGAAGTATTTGACTCTGTAATTCATTGGTAGGTCGCGACACATTTTGATTGAAGAATTTCACCTAAAAAATTATTTATTCATTCATTAAAGTTTTTTCCATATGCAAGAAAATTAAAATTAATGTACACAGCATTTTATATAGTTAATAAAGCTGCAAGATTTATTATATTAAATAAATTTTACAACGTACCTGTGCTGCTAATAATTCGGCTTGAGCAGAAGCCAATTGTTTTGAAAGACAAGAAACTTTATTAATAAGTCGAGACATTTCTTGAGAAGCGTTTGATATTTCATTCATACGAATTTGTTGAGTAGATATGTCAACGTTTGATGGAGGAAAAATTCCAAAAGATGCATCAGGCAAAGCCGATTCAGTATCATTCGTAAACTGACGATTTAATCCTTGATTAACGTTAAAATTTGCAGATTCGAAGGGTAGAGCATTTACATTCATCATAGCACTTGTAGCCATCTCTGTGTTATAATTCACAAATGGAACTGACTGAGAAAATGGTACATTTTGAAGCACATTTGAATCAAGATTTATAGGCAATGTACCAGTAGAGTCAGTCACATTGGAAACAGAAACGTCATTTTTTAATTGTTGATTGTTGACTTGAAGTGGATTACAAGTAGTTGGATTTAAACCTAAATTTTCAAAAAAATGTACAAATCGAAAAATTATATTTAAAAAAGAGGTGTACATGCTAAAGGAAATAACAAAGTAAAATATATATATATAGAAAAGAGCGGAGTTAAAAGATCGAGCTTGCTAGTTTAATTACAAAATAAATTATTTAACTAGCAAATTATATAAAATCCCTCTACAATTAATTATTGAAGTTCTGAGTATTATAAAAATATATTTTTTTTTGTTTAATCCAAATAAAACAAAAAAGGAACTAAACGATAAAAATTAGAAAAATATTGTAAGTACTATTACATAAAAATACAAACCTAAAGCACGTTGAACATTTTGATTTCCTTCAAATGTCATGACAACATTAGGTCTTAATTCAGTATTTAATATCTCTTGAACATTACCAAATGTCAAATTTAGTTCAGTCTTTGTAGAGCTTTCTTTTAAATCTGATTTTGTTGCTGGAATCGTCATAGTGGCATTTGAATTAGGATAGTGCAATACATGTTCTAGTTCTCTTGATTTAATGATATCTGCTGATTGATTTGGGTCCTTTAAAACTGTATTATTTTTCGGTAGACTAGAATTTGTACTTTGTCTTTCATTTGTAATATTTGTCTGATTAGGAATATTTGTCTGATTAGGAATATTTGTTTCTTTGTTGATGATAGGTTTTTTGTTATCCTGTGGATTGAAACTATTCTGTTGATTGAAATTACTGTTAGTTTTGGATTCTTGAATTTGCGTTTTTTGTCCTTTTTGACTGTATGACTGTTGATTACTAATATTTTGTTGATTATTGTTATTGTGATTTCTTTGTGAATTCAAATTTGATTTTTTATGCTCCTCAACATCCCAGCTTTCTTCTGATTGATTTTTACCAAAACGTTCTTGATTCCTGTTTAAAATTTCAGAATTAAACCGTTGTCTAGAATCTTGATACTGATTTTTGTTTGCAGTATCTGGATTTTTAGAATAGTTTTGATTTCGAGGATTTTCATGCATTTTATCAGGATAAGATCCTGATTGATTCCTATTAAAATTCTCCTGGCTTTTAATTTTACTATCTTGATTTCTAACGTTACAAGTTTGGCTTCTATTTGAGTCTTGATATCTCTCTGATTGATTTCTATTATCAAAATGTTGATTTCTATTGTACTCCTGATGCTTAATAGCATTACTTTGATTGGCATTCGCATAATTAGCAGTTCTGCTAGAACTCTCTTGGTTTCTACTTATATTTTGACTTTGGTTTTGATTTGTATTTGAATAGAAACATTCCTGTTGTTTATTGACAATATTTTGACTTAATGATTTCGGAGGCATATTTTGATTTTGAAAATTTTTGGGCGTTTCCTGTCTAAATCCTGGTTTTTGAACGTTTTTGTTAGACCTATCAAAACTATCAGAGTTAGGTTCTCTACCAGACCTACCATATATTGGAATTGGTTTTTCTTGAATTTGATTTAGTGTTTCTTTGGCTGTTTGATCTCTACTCTGATTCTTATTCATAGTTTGATGTTGATTTTTAATTAAATTAGTTTGGTCTTTACACTGTTCAGTTTGATACAAGTCCTTTTTCGTTTCTTGAAAAGAATGAACATTCTGTTGAGTTGATTTGTCAACCTGTGGTTGAGTTTGAATTATAGAAGTATTACTTAAAGGTTGACACTTGTTTTCAGTGTGAGCTTTAAGAAACTCCTGCTCCTTTCTTCGCGCACCTTTTCCCATGAATAAGTGTTTTTCTGTATAGCCATCTACTCTACCAAATTTATCAACAAAACCTTGTGCTAAATTTTCATTATTATTTTTATCACCTACGTTTGTAGAATTTGTGGAGTCTGGAAGATTGCGGTGAACCTTACCCCTAAAAATAAAATAAATTAGCATAATAAATTAGAGTATTTAATTTAATCTCCGAACTAATATCCATAATCTACTGACAATGTTAGAAGAGCTTCAATATTTTTCATTTAATTAAATAATTAGTTTAACGTTGCATCATGAATAAATAATTTATAAAGTTATTCACATGGTAAATTTAGAATATTTTATTATAAATTACACAAACCATTCATCATCATCATAATAGTCTTGAACCTTGATTGTTAGATTTTTCTCCATTAGTTTTCGTCTCTCACTCTCTTGCTGAGCAGTGCATATACTTTGAGCCACAGCTAATTCAAGCTCTTCTTCCTCCTTTGCTCTATCAATTTTTTCAGACTGAACATTAGGGAATAACTTGTTGGCTGAATCTTTATTCCAGACATTTGATGAAGTTTCATTTGGCTGAATAATACTTTTTGGTTCTTCCATATTGTCTTGCTTTGGAGGCTCAACTTTTTTAGATGCAGGATTAGATCGATCATTTCGATATCTATTTTGTCCATTGCTGGATCGCCTTTTGTTATTATTTCTCTTGGTACCTTCAAAATAGTCCTCATTGCGTTCATCCTTTTTAGATAATTTTTGTAATTGATATTTGGCTCCCTGATTCATGTTTGTACTGCAACAAAAAAATTTTAGCATATTAATTTAATAAGTTATTGATGTATTAAGTTATTAAAAGTGTTAGCTATATTACATAACAAAGTCTTAATGAAAATGATAGCATTAAACAATTTATTTACTAAAAGATTTCATTAATATTTCAAGCATATGTAAAAATAAAAATTATACATAATTTAATTAAAATTATATTAATTTATTAATGGTACACATTCACATAATCAATGCCAATTAATTTTTCTAGCCACAAAGTAGTATAAATAAAGAAATGAATGTTTAATATTAGTACATACTTATTTGCTGGTTGAGTTTTAAGCCACTCCATGCTTTGCAGTTTACTTATAAGCTCTTGTGGCTTCTCAACATTTTGAGAAGGATTTTCAGAAATTTTCTTAGAATCATTAACATTATTATCAACCTTTATTTCATTATTTTTTAAAACTTCTTTACTAGCATCAGCTGTATTTACTTCATTATTTTGTGAAATTTTGGAATTATTGGTCTGATCACCTTCCAAAGGTTCTTTAGGTTTTAATGTTTTGCCACAATCATTATTTATTTCATTATTTATTAACGGTTTTAATGTTTTTGAAGATGTTAAAACAATTTTAACATCAGATATCATGGAAGAAGATTCTTCACTTTTAGTTTCAGATACTAAACTAAGTAATGAAGAATTGTTTTTAGAAGTCCCATTCTCACTTGTCTTTTCTTCAGTAGATAACAATGCTGTATGATTATTTTCACTCATTTGTTCAATTGGCAAAGATTTTACTTTATTATTCCCAAGAGATACATTCTTATCAGAAGAATCTTTTATTTTGCATGTTTCATCAACAACTAAATTTTGCTGGGTAGTCTGCAAAGACTTTGTATCATTACTAACTGAGATATTTTCTGAAGTAATAGTATCATCTACTTGATCAATCTTTTCAGTTTGTAATATTTTTTTATCGACAGATAAATTTTGCTGGGTAGTTAACAAAGACTTTGTTTCATTATCACTAGAGACATTTTCAGAAGTAATAGTATCTTTTAGTTGACAATCTTTTTCAGTCTGTAATAATTTTTCATTAACTGCTAAATTTTCTTGAATAATTAATAAAGACTTTGATTCACTATCACTAGAGCCATTGTCAAAACTAGTAGTATCTTTTACTTGACAAACTTCTTCAGACTGCATTGATTTTTCATTAACTAAATTTTGTTTAACAGTTAACAAAGACTTTGTTTCACTATCACCAAAGACATTTTCAGAACAAGTAGTATCTTTTACTTGAGAAACTTTTTCAGACTGTATTGATTTTTCATTAACTAAATTTTGCTGAGGAGTTAAGACAGTTGTACCATTATCTATAGATATATTTTTTGGACTTAAAGTATTTATTACTTTATTAACTTTTTCAACAGCATTTTGTTGATTGCTTGATACAGATTTTGTATTATCATCTAAGTTAATTTGTTTAACTTCAGGAGACTTTTTAATACTATCATTAACAATAAATGTACTGTCATAAATAAAATTGTCCCTATCATTTAATTGTTTTGCAATCTGTAAAAACTCTATATCATTAATATTAATAGTTTCTTTATTTGTCAATGAGTTAGATTCTTCTTTATTAGCAAAAGTTTCATCATTAATACATTTATTTTCTTGAATTTTATTATTCTCAACTATGTTTGATTGATCAGTAAACAGTGAAATTTTATCACTGCTTTCTACGCTTAAAACTTTCGTGTCCAAGATGTTTTTGTCATTATCAAGTAATTGCTCGTTGTGCGGAAATTCTTTAGTATTATTTGTTAATTTATTAATTAACAGATCTTCGGTGTTATCATTTGTAAAAATTTCTTTTTGTACTGAATCCTCTTCACTTTCAACTATATTTTTCTGTTCATGTACACTTACATTTGTTACATTATTAATTTCTACAGAATCTTGAATATATTCCTTAGTCTCATTTATAAATATCTTTTCATCACTAACTGATGAAATGTTCATTAGTTGTGATTGTATCAAATTTTCAGAATTATTTTGTATAATATTCTTTTTATTAATTTCAAAAATTGTTTTATTACTAACACAGACGCTAATCTGTTCTTTAGAAAATACAATGGATTTCATATTATGGTCTGATTTTGTAGAAGCTGTAGCATTATCATCTTTATCAATCTCTAACATGAAATTATCATCATCAACAAAGGTTGCTAGTTTATCATTAGAGAAAGAGTCTTTATCATCGTCATTAGTCTTATAATTTTCTACGCATTCTAGATTAACATTAACAGAACTACGTTCACCTATAAAATTAGTAATCACTGGTGCAAGTATTTTACTTTCATTGTTATCTGTAGATACATCAGTTTTTACAACTGAAGCAGATTCTTCAGAAACATTACTATATTCTTTTATTTGTTCAGCTATAAAAATATCTTTAGCACTGCCATGAGCCTGCATGGCATTTACGGATTCTTCTTCTTTTTTGTCAATGTTCGCCTCATCTGTAGTCTTCGAAGTTTCTTTACTTATGTGTGTCCCTTCAGTATCCAAAAGATCTGGTTCATTTCTATTTTCTGCACTCATCTTGCTCTTTAATAAAAAAAAAATACAAAAAAAGGAAATACAGTTGATAGATTGAAGTTTGTATTCAAAAAAGAGGCTTAGCAAAATTATTATTTTGATTGCATTGGTAAATGATTTAATTATAATTTAAAATAACTCATTTGTTCAGAAGGTAAGCTTTATGTAAATAAATTGTTATGCAATAAAAATACCCGTCGTAAAACGTACCTATACGACACCCTAAGAGAACCCTATTCATCTAAATCATATGTATATAGCATATTAGAATTAAAGAGTCCATTTAAAAAGTGCCCCAAGACTACAGCGAAAATATGCTTTCGAAAATTGTAATCTCAGCCAAGGGAACTGGTCTATAGCAAAATTCCAAAATATAAAATAACGCCTTTATCGGTTCGTGTTTCAAGAACGCACATAAAGCATATAGAAAGCAACAAAATGCCCGACAATAATTACTTTTAAATCGCCCCCGCTAAAGAATCCAAAACAAACCGTTAAAACAAAAAACTATCAGCTATACCTTATTCAACGCTATCAATACGTTTCAATCACACGAAATAACCCTCGTAACAACAAGCGTACTAGAAAAATCCCATCAAAGCCAGTTCCTTTGTCTTTCGCGAGTCTCCTTAGCCGGCAAAATGAAAACACGCGATTATATCGCTCTACCAAAACAACACAAATCTACATATAGGCACGATACGTACTTTCTACGTGTAAAATCTCATACAGGCAACCTCAACTCTTTGCAAAACTCCAAAACCGCAGGACTAAACAATCTCTCCTCCTAAATAATCTCTCTCTAAGATGAGCCAGATCAACTTTTCTCTCGGTATGCTCTCGCCTTGACACACGATCCTGCACTGCGGGCGATAAAAAAAATCCTATTCACGATAGAGCCGGAGAGCGCGCACGTTCAAACTTCGCCGGCGTGCGCTTTCCTGGAATTTGGCTTCGCGCGCTGCCGAGATCCGCTCTGCGGTTCTGTTTACGTGGCGCGTGATTGGCTGGTGAGATGGCCAATCGCGCCGCTCGGTGCAAATTTGTTGGCGCTGTTTTTCGAAGCTTTTAATTTTTTTTTTGCGGGATGGTTGTTTTTTTTTATGTGTGAGGGTGTTTTTTTTTATTAGTAGAGCAAAATGTATTGGTGGTGGGATTGGGGAAGTCTTTTGATATTTATGAGTTGATTTAAATTTAGTTTAGCGTAGGTCAGTAAAAGGGAATAATTTTGGGTTAAGAAAAATGTTTGTTTAGCAGAAGTCAGTAGAAGGGAATAATTTTGCGAATGTGAAGAAAAATATTTGATTTAAATAA
>JAPYZB010001926.1:0-13767 GCA_030522745.1 Eupelmus kiefferi | reverse complement strand
GACAACGTCGTCGCCCAGCTGCAGCAGGAGTCCCCGGCGACGCAGGCAACTGCCGGCAAGCAGCTGGCCACGAGGCGTGGGCGTAAGCGAAAACTCGTGGCGACCGCGGCTCCAGTGGTGCACGAGGAGGAGAGCAGCTCGGCAGAGGACGACGAGGACGAGGAGCAGGCTATCAAGAGCGCGACGACGCCCAACGGCAGGAGCCACGCGCTTAGCCCAGCCTCGTCCAGTCACTCGGTGCCCACGAATGAGCAGCTGCTGAGGACCGGCAGTCCTAAGGTGGGTGATATGATTGTGTGAATGCACCCTTGGGTGGCGGTGAAGGATTTTAGTTGATTATGGAGTTAATATTTTTTTAATTGTTTATTATTGTATTGATATTCATATCAGGTATGGGTGAATAATGAGTACTAAAATAGTGATACAGTATTGATGCAAAAATGTAATTTCAAAATATATTGTTTTGCTCATAAATGCGTAGTTACCATATGAATATATGATGATCATTTTTAAATCATTCATTTTTCAAAACATATTATAGACAATTATACGACGATATAAAAACATCAATCCTCTAAAATTAAGAAATATAAAACAAATCACTCTCATAACATAACTAAATAAATCTATCTCTTTCAGGTAAGGCGAACGGAGGAGTTAACCGAATCTCACCACAACGCGGCGAGCGGCGCTGGCGGCGCCTCCGTCAAGGACCTCGAGCAGGCGATGTCGAAGCACCTACCCGGTGCCGGCCTGGCCAAGCCCGACTCCCCAGCCATCCACCAAACGCCCACGGACTTCAGCACGGACGCTCTCCTTAAACAGCAACAACAAAAGTCAACGATCCAATGGATAGGCGCCCACCACCACCTCGGCCACCTAAGTCCCCAGCAGTCCTCGGGCCTCCCAGCCTCAGCCCTCCTCCGCCAGCTCTACGCCAATCGCGAAAGCGTGATCCGGGCCAACGTCCACGGCATCGCCACGACGGGTGCCGGCGGCACTGGCCGAGCGCCCTCTGCCGGCGGCTACTACACCGAGAACCCGCAAACGGGACCGCTGCCAACGCCACCTGGATCCGAGGGCTCGTCGACCTACGGCGAACATCAGTTCGTCCTCGCGCATAACCCGGCCCAGAAGGTCGCTTCGGGCAGCGGGGCCGACGCCTTCACCAGCCTCGTCTCCTCGTACACATCGGCGGCGGGCTACGCCGTGGACTACCACTCGGCCATGACGCCGCCCTCCTCCGTCTCGCCCCGCGACAAGCAGCAGCACCAACAGCAGCACCAGCAGCACCAACAGCAACAGCACCAACCGCAACAGCAGCAGCAGCAGATGTCGGTAAACAGCTACGAGGCGTCGGTCTACGGTGACCCGGTACTCCGGCACCAGTACGAGCCTGCCCAGCCACTGCCGCTCAAGCCCCAGGTCTACTCGGCCGCGGTTCACCCCAGCGCCCTCGACGCAGCGGCTGCCTACGCGACGGCCAGCCTCGCCGCCGAACAGCCCCAGTTCTACCACCACCCGGCGGCCGGTGCCGGATTCCATCTTTACCATCCGAGCGCCAACAAGACGGCGACGAACGGCTGGTACAGCTCGGCCTCCTAGTGCCGAGGCCGGCCGTGCGAGGCGCGTACTTAAGTCGAACGATGCGAGAGGAAGCGAAGCCAAAGTCCAGCCGCCGCACCGGCGCTGCGTAACACGGGAGAACCGCTGTTATTCCTAGACTCGGAGCTGTGTCTGGATCCTCTACTTACATATACCAGTGCATATCAGCGAGAGCGCGGTCAGCGAGAGGGCTTTTTGACGATGTCAACGGGACGAGCTAAGAATCGATAGTTTAGAAATATTTGTCGTTTGACCGTTTTGGTTTTAAAATTCAATTTTTTATTGTGTATTTTTTAATCGTACTCGTTTTTCGTGACTGATGTCAGAGCTCGTCTCTTGCGGCCAGAAGATATTTCGCGTTCACATTATACAGAAGCTCATGAGATGAGCGCTAACATGTTATCGTGCAATCGTGGAACAGATATACAAGGTAGACCTTAAAGGTCGATAAGAAATCCGCGAAGCGAAATCGTGTGATTAAATTTCATGGGTTTGGGACAACTGTGCATTATACATTTTTTCTTCCGTTCAGCGAGTTTATGGCGAGAAACCATAAGCTTGCGAGAGAACATAGAGCGAAATTTACTTAAGGTCTTGTAGAGTTTATTTTGGACTCGACAGGGATGGACCTTAGCTTACTATAGTGTTTCGTTCATCCGTATGTTTTTTTATAGGAAAAATTCGTTACTTTGTAATTTAATAACAATTGGTAAATAAGTATATTGACTCGAATAACCCACGATTAACTATTTAATGAAACAAAATTTTTAATATTTAGGCACTTACTTTATACTAATTAACGTAACAAACTCTGTAAAATTTTTTAATTTATCCATCCCTGCAACAAAATTATTCATTTTTCTTTTTTGTATATTAAAAGTTCAACTGCTTAGTTATTAATTAATTGATCGAATATTAAATTATCCACTTTTGTTAAATAGTCGTAAAGAAATTTGTTGTTTTTTCGACTACAGTAGATGCATAGTAAAGACATTGTGAATACACTGTTTAAGAACAGTTCTTCATTTTTCGAATAATTGCAAAAGATTAGTAAGGCTACTAATAACTTTTCCAATTATTTTATTGATAATAAATAGCTTATCGCTATTTAATCTATTTTACATTTTGTATTATTATTGCGGTCTTAAAAATACCATGCAATATGTTGTTTTAATAAATGGTCAAGTTTTAGTCGTTAAACATAATTTTGACTAAAAGACTCTTCCACTGTATTGTATAATTTAGTGATTTTATCATCAGTGACTGATGAAAAGAATTATCTTGATTCAATCAAACATTCCAACTTGTTTTACATGCAGCCTGTTATTGAATAAACTTATTGTTTTAACGTAAGTCATATATTAAACTGTTTCTTCTCTGATTTATTGAGGCAAAATAATTTTTTCATCAGTGAATCATTGGCATTGATTAAACAAAATCATGTATATATTCAAATAAACTCGTCAACGATATATAAATAATAATGTCATGTTAAAGAAAAAAAAGTTACACCGAGACTCAACGACTTGTTCGCCTAATACAGCGGAACTCTAGAATGGAAAAGTTTTTCCATCGACTTGTACAAAAAAAAACTAAAAATATGTAATACTTATGTTGTGAAGAATTACACATAAACACGCTAAGGAAAACCCGTTTCTCGTGCTTGTACGAAGCTGCAGTTCGTACTTTTAATCGTTCGTAGTCATATCATAGAAAGCGCCGCTTTATACTCACCCCAGAAGGTTGAAAGAGAGGAAATGAATAATCAAATCGACGATAAAAAAGCGAGTAAAAATTTCTTCTCTGTAAATAAATATATAATTTTCAATGGATAAAAGTAAGACACTAGCGGCGCTCTTCGACGAATGAGGGAGGAAGAAAAAAAGAGAATTTCACTCTTATAGGCGTACGAATAACCGCGCTCACTTAGGACAGCCTCACGGCCTTACTCGCTCTTAAGTCAAAGACTATGTTATAAGTGCAATAAAGAAGGGAGAAGGCGACGCGAGTGCAACACTCTGGAGTTCGCGACTATGTAAGGGAGGGAGAAGGGGAGAGGAAAGGTATACTGTGTAGTCCTCACGTTACGTCATAAAAAATATATATAAAATATGTATAATCGACTTTGCGAATTTACTCTTTAGGAAAGAAAAAAAAAGGGAGATGAGAAGTACAGGAGGGAGCTGATAAAAAGCCGCTGCGGCTGTATACATATTGTAAGTAAGCGCTATCGTAGTCCTTTCCTACGCGACACCCACTTTACGATTCTCACTTTCTGTCCCTTTGCGTTCTTCGGGCGATCGAGGAAGGAAAAAACTAAAAAATAAAATAAAACTTGATGAAGCCGTGCGAGCGACGTGTGATATAGCGAAGATGAATTATATATTATAAATATTGAATATAAACAATGTAAACGATGGCTGGGACGAATGAATGAGCATAAAGAAAGAAAGGAGTAGAGAGTGGCGAAACTTAAGGTACTAATTGAATTTGAAAGAACGTAGATGAGGAAGATAAACCAACTGTATAAGTTTTAGGCGCTGTACGTGTTATCATTATTTTTTTTGTTGACTTAGCTGTACAGATTTACTTTACGAATGTTAACTTTAAAAATGAGCGTAAGAGTGGTGAGTGGCGCGAGCGTGCGTCGTGTGTCGTCATCGTCGTCGTCGTAAATCCACGTACTTTTTTTCCTCGTTGAAGGGGATTCATGAAAATTGATTTTTCGCTGCAACGAACATGAGAAAAATGTTATTAGTTGTCGCGTTTGTAGGAATACTTAAAATGTAAAGTTGATCTGTTACAACAATAATGAATAAGGGTACCCAATATTATGTCTAACAAAGTATTGTTGAGATTATTCAATTTATTCGATTGTTTTTAATTTCGTATGCATAAACTTGACTGAATTCAAGTAGTCGACTTCAAGCAAGTAGGAAATTTTCAGGTTGCTATTAAAAGTGTCGAAAATAAATACGACAGTTTTGTTATATTAAATCATTGCGATTTTCTCGACGATGACACAACTAGCACAATTATTTCATTAATTTTGGCGGCATGTGTCGATGGAATGGCAAAATACAAATACGCATATTTCGAAATCAAGTACTAATGCGAGAATTCGCGAAAAAAATAAGAAAAAAAATGTTGCGCAAAGCGGTATATTACCGGTGACTATATACTTAATCTCTCTATTTCTCTTCGGGACACAGCCTGTCATTTGTTTTCTTTTGTAACGCATGAAAATTGACACAATACATGGATTTTATACGAAAAAGAAATAAAAATTAATGTGTTTATCATTTATTTATCCTGATCACGTAAATATAAAACTATAAAAGAATAAGACTAAACTATTTATTACAGTAAAAAGCTATTGATACTACCTATAAAAATAAAGCTTATTTTCTATAAGGTTGATAAATTAAAATACCCAAGAATTTAATTTCAAATATCTTCAAAAATGAGGACTAAGCCTTATTAATTCAAACCATAGTTACAGTTATGAAAACCACTTAATATTAAAATTATACAAAATTTTATGAATTTTTTTTAAATAAATCTTAAATATTTTTATGGATATGCTTTAGAGTGAGATTAATATTTTTATGCGAGAATGATATGATTAAAAATCTAATTAAAATCTAATTATTTTTTAATCTTATTAAATATCTTGTAAAATCAAGCCAACAACTAGGACTGAATTTAAATTCAAATTTCAGATAAAAACTTTATAAAATACTTCATTTTTAAATTATTATGAAGAAAAATCAAGAGGCGCGCTAGCGTTAGGCAAGTCTGAGTCACAACTGTAGACGAAGCCTGAGATGCACTCCGCGCACTCTTATACACGAAAAATGGATTTTTCAACCTCTTTCAATTTTTCAAACGTCTAATGTGTAATTAATTTACTTTAATAATACGACAACAATGAATTATATGAAAAGTTATATATATTACAAATATTCTTAAATAGATATCCTAATAATTATTGTTTTGAAAAAATTATAATTCAAAAAATATTTTTAGTATAATAGTAAACTTAATATTTCAATAACGAAAAAATCATTCAAGATTTTCAAATTTTAACTCATTTACAAACATACATAAACATTTACAGCCATAAATAAATTTATTAATTTATAAGTTTACAAATTTACAATAATATAATATTACAAATTTAATAAATATCACATAAAATCTAATTGCTATATTACATTGAGATTATTTTCTAAAGTCAAAAGAAGTTCTGAAACTTTTTTAATAGAAATAAATTTTCTACAAATTTAATCAAAAAATTAAATTACAAAATAAAAAATAAAATTAAAAAAATAAAGCAGTTGCAGACAGAGTAGAAATCACGTTTATCAACTGAAAGAAAATTACCTTCAGCAGAGATATCGACATCTGTCGGAAAATGAGAAATCTATTTTACCTTAATCAGGTTATTAGAACTTATTTAACTCTGAATTTAAATATTTTTCAATTTAATTATTCTATACTATAATTTAACATTTAAAATTTTAAACGTAAATATTATCTCGTTATTATCTAATTATATTTGTAAAAATCAAATTATTATACACAAAGGAAGATAGATAAAGTAGTTCCGAAACTGTTACTATATTCTTCAATTGTTACGTTAACTTATTCTACAAACATTATTATTATTGACAATACGTAGATATAAAGATGATGTAGGTTATATGTATAAATAATAATATAAAATTTTTAATGCAGCATTTATTTTATATAAAACAAGTTTTTTATAAAAAATATAGCCTGAATACATAGAACTACGACAAATTGTCGTCAAAACATTGTACTAATTTTTAAATGAATTTTATTGCTTTGTATTATCAGAAAACGCTTCATTTACAACGTAAGCAAAGGACAAAAAAGTTTATTTTATTATATTTTTTTATCTTAATTTTAAAACGAATATGATGGTAGCTTCAGGGTTAATTTAATATTTAAGGAAAATAATTATACTGCTTATGTTTAAATTTCAAAAATAATTTTTTTATAAGTTTAATTATTAAACTTTGTATTCCTATTTATCAATCAATCTATATATAATAACAATTATTAAATGATAGTTTTTTTACACAAACCACTTCAAAAAATTTGAATCTGCAAGTTCGATATTTAACTATTGCATACTAGTTTTTATTAATCAATATTACAATATTATTTTCGTGTATTTATAACTAAATCATTAAGTATATATGATGAACATTAATTTTAAATGTATTAAAATATGTTTAATGTTTGTATATAATGCAATAAATACTACTACTATTTTGAGCGTTATATATTATAATCAACAAGATGTTATCGTATGTATGAATAAAGCTAAGAACTCAAAAGTCTCCGTTAAAACTTCAAAATAAATACATAACAGATCTTTATATAATTAATTACGATTAGTTCAAATTTTTTTTAAGGCGACTTCGGAGGTTAGGTTAGGTTTTATTTCGAAGTTTACAAACTACGCTTTTAATTTACAAATCTCTTTGGATATTTAAGTTTTCTACCATTCTGCTGGCCTTAAAGAATGGTGGAAGATTAAAAAATGCTAAGAATTTTGTAAATCAAAAGCGTTTTTTGCAAACTACGAAATGAGCCCTATAGCCTAACTTCCGTAGTCGCGCGACTGATATTATAGTATTTCTACAATACTGGGATATTATGAAAAAAAAAATGTTGGAGCACCTAGGTGACAGACAGCTGCAAAGCATTAGGCTTTCCTGGTGATAAATATTGAAGAATCAGTTAAGGATAAAATTGTTTTTGATGATGTGCACAGCAAGAGGTAATTTGTAAAACCAATTAAAAACATTAATTTAATTAGTAGTTGCAAAGTTTAAAAATATTGATTTCCAATAAAGTATTTTACAAAATATACTTTTTATAATAAAATAAGATATATAAATTGTCCGTATAATACAAAAATTAAAAATTGTAAAAATATATCTTTAATTATATTAATTACTTATAATATTAATATACATCCAATCAAATATATAATTATATCATATTTCATATATTTGGATATTTAAAATAAGTATTTTAGTTTGCAGGTTAACGAATGTGATTTATTAATACGAATATTTATTGCACAATACTCCTTATATTATATTTTATAGTATAATAAATGAATTAGTAAAAAGTACAATAAGAAATACAATAAAGTATATTCCTTCCAATATGAAATAAAATAAGAGAAATCAACATCTCCAAGTTTGAATTCGAGATTGAGTTCCAAAACTTTTATCGAGAAACTTCAATATAACAACAGTGCACAAAAATTATACTGAAAGCACCATAGTCAATTAAAAAAATACCTCTATAGAAAATGCTCTAGTTTCGATTTACTTATTCGATAGAACACATTGAATTTTATTTAAAAAACAAATAATGTATCTTACATAGTACTTATATTATTTCTTTGTAAAATCTCTACACAAATTTTATAAACCATGTGTTTTATTTTTATTTTATGCACATTATTATTTTCACTTAAGATTTACTGAATCTATAGAATATTTTAAAATTTTCAAAATCTATAAAAACAATTTATCTTTATAGCTAGACGAATAAATTATAAATTCCGTTAAAAATATAACAGCTGAAATTAAATATCCAATACTTAATATGGAACAAAATTGCAAAACAATAATTGTTTTAGACCTGACCTCCGCGGTTGACACATTTTCTAAAACAACTTGAGTTTGGTGAGATGCTACTTTTGGCCAAATACCGGCCTCGTGAATTCGTTGAAAAATTCGTTGAAACCTTTCCGTGTAAGGAAACGCATTCTCAGTTACAAAGCTCAATTTCCCTTGTGAAAATACAGGTTTCGCGACTTTCATTATCGGCTGATGATCTGGACCGCGGTATTTGTTAGCGTTATAATCAGCATATACTTTAAATGTTAGACAAATAACGCTCTTTGTTTTTCTCATAATCATCAAGCATTCGTAAATATCATAGAGTTTCTTCACTCGTAATTTGATGCTTTTAGTGAACTGAGAGTCCTCAGGCAGATGTTTTTCAAAATAATCCTGGTTCACGTATACATCGAATATTGAGTTAGCTATATTCTCGAACGAATCAAAATTCATCTTGTGACTTACAACGTTTCCGTCGAGAACTTTTGAGTAGTAGTCGGTAGAATAGTGCAGCGATATAAGAATGATGCTCAAGAAGATCAATCGGTCAGGTACACTGCGGGGTCTGAGCCGTACCGTGATACCATAAATCATTTGAACGATGCTAAAAAAGTTTAAACGTAATTCTTGTATTTTCAATCTATACGCCAAATAATCAACGCATGTAATAATGAGAGGAATAATCAGTACGTAAATAAAAATGTGGGTTGGTATTTTTAACTCAGTATGAGATATAACCGGTACGAGAGCCACAAATGAATCATAAGAGAAGTAACCAAGATCCATCGATGAAAATTCGGGAGGTTCTACAGACATTGCCACCGTCAGCATATTAACGTAACCAAGTCTGAGTTTATCTAGTGAATCTTTCATCACTTTTGCCGAAACGTCAGAACGTAGTTTGTTGTGATAGAATGTCACGTTAAAATTCATTTTCTTTATTGTTATATCTAGTAGCTTGTAATAAAGTCCTTCGACTTTGATTTTCCCATGTATATCAGTTTTGACGCTTAACAAAGCTGGATGATTCGTTATTAATAATTTCAAAGGATAGTTATTGACATCGTTAAGCTTGTCAATGAAAATGTTTGTTTTGGGATTGTAAAGTTTTTTTGTAAAAGTGTCAAAGAATGGATTGTAATAATGTACATTTAATAGTGTTTTATTAGTCTGCTCATTTGCTATTTTTATTTCAATAATGAAAAAGTCCAAAAACTTTTTCAGCCAAGCGTATCGAAGCATTGTTTTAAAAGTACTTGAATTAGAAAAAACTATATTTGAATGTATTAAAAAACACCTTGGTCGTGTTATTTTTGAATTTATTTGAATAAGACTATCAAGAAAATATTTCTGAATATTCAAAATATTGTTGTCATTGTTAATTAGTATCATGTATACTGACGTACGTCTAGAATTATTAAAAATAGATGACTTCATCAAATTGGTTGATGTAAAATTGGTAAATTTTCTTATGTCAAGAACGATAGTTGGACTATTCTGCGATATTTTTTTCATTACGTAATTATAATCAGGTATTATTTTTCTTTGATAATTATTTAAAAAAATAATGAATTGATGAGGCTTAAAATCTTGAAATATTTTATTAATTAAATGATCTAATAAATCAACACATTTAACGGGTTTGAAAAGTATTAACGACATGATAATATTATAATAAAATAAAATATAAATACATTTAAAAAAGAACATTTTCGTAAGATAAGTTACAGAGTAGAGTGTAAGTTCATTTTAAAAAGTGTAGTTATTGATTTTTGCCCTTATCTTTTTTGAACAATTATCAAATTAAAAATTTAAATCATGTTTAAAGTAGTTAAAAAAATAGTAGAATAATAAACTAGTATTGATCAAAACTGTTTTGAACACTAATTCATATCGTTGCCTCTTACGAAGACTAACACGCTTGCATGCTAAAATGTACAGAAACGTAATAGTCTTCGTAAGAACCATCGATATGATCTAAAAAGTAAATATCCTTGATTTTAAAATTTTAGCAGAAAAAAATATAAAAAAAAAGCTGAACATAGTTAATTACGTTACTATCCGAGTAGATGTCAAACAATCGATAGTATACTTTGTATTTGAAATACTAAGTAGAATATTTCAACAAGTTCATTTCTTTTACATAGTCAAAAAGCTAAAAAGTTAAATTTCCTTGTCAAAAAAGTATAAAATCTTCAAAATTTACTTGTTAAAAAAATATAGACTCATCAAAATTATTTTAAAAGTATAAACTGTCAATTTGTTTTTCGAATTTTCGAAGAAAGTATTGAGCAGTTTATTCTTTTTGGTAAGTATAAACTGTTATTTTGTCATTTCTTAAAGAAAAAATTGTATATTTTATTAATAAAGAATGTGTTATAAATTTGCTCACTCAAAATCTTCTCCTGAAAACATAATTTATAATTTTTTTATTTTTCGAAAAATAATATGAGCAGTTTTTTTATTAGAAGTATAAATGCATCTATATTTATTCTTTTGAAAGATTATTTATAGAACTTCAACCTACTATAAAGTTTAAACTTCACTACACTAATCTATTTAAGATATAAAATTGAAACTACTATGAAGTTTAACTTCACACTCTAGTCTATTTAAAAATAAGTCCTGTAATTATACTTTTTGTCGTGATTTATATGCAAGTAAAAATTAAAAATTTTAAATAAATCTTGTGAATTTTATGAATTATTTTAAAAATTTCATTATATTTTAAGTAGAAGTTAAAACATTTAATTCATTTGTTTTATTAATATAAAATTATATTTTAATATTTTTTTTTTCAGGTTTGGCGGAACTCTTTATGTTACCAAAGTAACTTACATTTCTTTGAACTGAAAATTTTTAATTTCTGTAATAAATAATTCTTAGTGATATACGTTTGATTGCAGCTCTATAAAGTCACGAATAACGCCAATATATATATTTCACTGCAAAAAATAATTATTTAATAAAAACTTTTGGTTACATTAACTATATTTTTATCATCGATTTAATCACTCACGATAAAAATCATTAATATAAAATGAAGTATAATATACAAAGTTTTTAAATGCTTATGGATTCCCAGCAGCTAAAAATGACTAGTAAATAGCAGAAAAATCATTTCATTTATGGAATTTAAAAATTTTATTCAAGTTGAATACAATTTATCTATTTCTTAAAATTACTAAATGGTGAAGAATGTGCTGATATTGAGTAATAAGATTTTAAAATCTTCCCACCTCACATCTAGAATAACATACCTGAAAGAACCATGAATACAACGCAAATATCCAACATCCAGTGTGCAAGGTAAATTCAATAACATTCGAAAAACCTACAGCATTCAACGCATCTATCGCCGAGTGACAACTTCCTTAAAACATACTTTAGCCCACAATTTTCGCTTAGACCACCCTGCAATACAAGATTTAGGAAAGCAACGTTCCACACGGTTCCACATACACCCTCCGATGCTTCCTTCTCTATCTACAATGCACACATCTTGGAATAGAGATTTCAAAACATATCCCTAGATCCATTCATCTGTTCAGCACTTTGCGACACACATACACTTATATAAATAGATGTATACGAGCTCTCGCGCCCATGCAGCTTCGTAGAATAATAAATCTAGGACGGTGGGTATAGGAAAGACGCGTGAATAAGACGCAACCGGTGTGTTACAGAAATGAATATATACATATATCCTCTCTCACACGCGGGGGTAAACGATATCCCATTAGGAGCGATCCTGCGTGTGTGTGTGTACCCCAGGAACGAAATCAATTTCCCTTTAAGGAACCGTCAAATTCTGCGGGGAGTGGGCGCAGCTGCTTTTTTTACATGCTTCGAAGGGGCCGGAGGATGTAGGTATAGAAAGCGCGAGACACCTCAATCGTTGAGGGACGCACGCGTCTCGGCCGCAGAGTCAAACCTCGGAAAATCCGCGCCACGGGAGAATGGGGCAGTTTCGGGGGCTGGACAATGGAAAATGGCCTGGCTAGGAGGAAGAGGGAGCGGTAAAAAACAGGGAGCAGAGTTTGCTGGTTCAGGTAGTTTTTTACGCTTGCGAGGTAGTTTGTCGGAGGCTCGTTTGGTGAAATTTGTTGCCAGATTTGGAGTGGGTTAATGATAATATTTTGTAATAAGTAATGATGTTAAGTGATGATATTATTTTGAAAATGTTGAATAAGTATAAGCATTTGGATAGTGCACGTGTATAGTTAAATAACATATTAATACAAATTTTTCATACAAAATGTTTTACTGGTTCAAAGCAAGATCAAGTTTCAATTTAAATACTAATTTATAGGTATTGACGTAACAAAAAAAATAGTAATGCAAAAAATGTACAAGTCTGGTTTGTGTTAAATTTTTAAATATTTTATCTATTCTAAATATCTGATGACAGACACAAATTCAAAACTGTGTATTTATCGATGTATAAAAAAATAATTTGAGTTAATAATCATCAAATTGGATGAATACCATATAATAAATAGTAAATATTTAGATTAGATTCAATATTTTACAGCGTCTAAAATCTATATCTACGGTTTTGCTGATTATTAGCCAAAGGAGACAAAGACCATTTTACATGTTCTTGAGAAAATGTCGTAGTGCAGCTAACTATTATTTAATTCTAAAGATAAATATACATATTTACATAAATAGTGTTTAGACAGTACATAGTTCAAGAATAACTAAGTCTGTAATGTTGAAATTTCAGAAATATAGACCTTTCTTCGATAAAAAAGACCGTTTTTGAAAATGGACTTGGCACCCATTGGCACAGATCCCTTTAGTCATAACAAAACTCCACATTATTTTGAAGTAAAATAAATAAATATGAAATATTCTTCCTATCGTATCAGGTAAAACCTTTGAATCTACAGCTTTTGTATCCACAATCCGTCAACATTCAAAAAGACAAATGTTCGCCAACTAAGCAAACCTATTCATAGCCATTCGCTCTTATTCTGCAGTCCCTTTCATTTGCCAAAATTCTAACCAGATTTTCGATTTTTCAACACTTTAGCACCGCGAGAAAAGAAAGGGGGCCTAGAAGGGTAACAATCAGAGCAGCGCTCGGCTCGCCTTTTCCTCTGCTTATATAGACGTCCATCTCGTAGGCTGTCTTTTATGCTGCGTTGCCTACGGCGAACCTTCGGAAAATCTTGGCTGCAGCCACAGAAAAGTTTCAGGGACTCTGAATGGTAACGTTCTCCAAACGAACTGCGTTTCTTTTACGGGCAACGCGTCGAGATAGAAAAGAAAGGAGGCCTTCCCTTTTTCTCTGCATCGCTTTGTGAAGCAAACAATTTATCGGATGGCTCGCTGGCTCTCGGCGTTTAATCGGGCCCATTTAGAAGCGTTACCTGCGGTGCTTTCTCACACTTTCGGACAAACACGGGCTACGTGCAGCTTTTGCAGGACATGCTTTGGAATTAATGATTTTTCTGTGCTTTTGGGATTGGCCGGACTTTTT
>JAPYZB010001925.1:0-13157 GCA_030522745.1 Eupelmus kiefferi | reverse complement strand
TGATTCCAAATTTTTTGATAATATGGCGCCATCTACTGAGCATTGATTAAAAAGATTGAAATATAGTGCCGGCGAGTTTTTTGACCGACCGAGACTCAATCATATCAAAGTGTTTTTGCTTCTGTTTGATATGTCTTGTTTAGGCTGTGAAGAAACTTTATTTAACATTAATAATCTTTTTGTTTAGAAATCTATATATTTCTTAGGTAATTATAACTTTATTTTTTGATTTATTATTACTAACTTTCTATTTTATACTTAATTAACGTCTAACAATGACTGTAACAAGTTGTTTTTAGATAAACCTAACCTACAAAATTATACTCCATTAATTTTTGCGCGTAGATTTTCTTTTAGCTTTTATGTATATAAATGATGAATTTTATTAATCTACGTAACTGTAATCTCTATGTCCTACTAATATTTTAATAAATTTAAGTTTTATCGTCAAAAGTATTATTTAAACACTCTTTAAGCTTACAATTCTATATTGAGCAATTTAACTTTTGTTATTAATAGTTCTTGCCTTTTTAAGTGAATTTTGTATGTAAAATAAATTCTATTAATTATTTTAAAGGACACAAGTTATACTAATAAAATAAGCAAGATGAGTTACCATCGAGGTAAGAAGCAAAAGGGATTTGGTTTTGCTGGATTTCAAATGAACAGCAATAAACGCACTGGAGCTGCTATACCGCCTCCACCTCCAAATTCAGGTTTTAGTAAACAAGGATATCATACAATGAATGCAATTACTGAAAATGCTTTATCTGCTTGCTGGGGAGTACCAAAAAAACGTAGTAAGACTGAAGAAGAGTAAGTTGTTTATTTGTTATTAGTAATGCTTTCCTTAAACTTTTGTTTTTATTTCAATCGATATTTATAAATTTAGATACTTTGATGATGATGAGGAAACTCCATCATCTACACTTGAATATATCCCTGCTCCTGGTTCACCCACGTATGAAGAACATATGAAAAAGAACCAAAAAAAAGATGATAGCGATAGCGAAGAAGATCCACTTGATGCGTTTATGGCAGGAATAGATGCTGAAGTTGAAAGAAATAAAGCTCCAAAACCAGATGATCGAAAGGAAGAAAAGGTTAAAGGTATCAGAGCCGATATTGATGGTGAGGATGACGAAGAAAGTTACTACAGGTAAGCCAACTTTATACGTTAAAAAAAAAGTAAATATATATAAATTTTAAAAACTGCACTTTAAAAACAAAAAATTATGGCAAATTACAGTAATAAAAAATTTGATTTTAGTATGTATATGAATTCTGTTCCATTCTTTCAGTAAATTAGTATGATTTAACTTTATTGGTAATACAATCTATAAAATTAAAAAATTTTGGAAAATTTTTTTTTAACTTATATTTTTATTCAAATTAAAAGTACTCTTATAGTTCTAGACTTCTTCTGTAGATAGATTTTAAATAAAATACTTGTTTTTATTAGATATATGGAAGAAAACCCGAACGCTGGTGTCCACATAGATGATTCAGACCAAGAAATTGAATATGATGAAGATGGAAATCCCATTGCTCCTACCAGAAAGAAAGAAATAGATCCCTTACCTCCGATTGATCATAGTGTCATACCATATGAACCATTTGAGAAAAACTTTTACAATGTTCATGAAGAAATTGCAAATCTGAATAAACTACAGATTGATGATTTGAGAAAAACATTAGGTATTAAAGTAACAGGACCAGCTCCGCCAAGCCCTGTTACAAGTTTTGGACACTTTGGTTTTGACGATTCTTTAATCAAAGCTGTTCGAAAGCATGAGTATACTCAGCCCACCCCAATTCAAGCACAAGCAATTCCAGTAGCCTTAAGCGGTAGGGATTTAATTGGCATAGCTAAAACAGGTAGTGGAAAAACAGCTGCATTTGTTTGGCCAATGCTTGTGCATATAATGGATCAAAAAGAATTGGGTCCTGGAGATGGACCTATTGGACTTATATTAGCACCTACAAGGGAATTGTCGCAACAAATTTATCATGAAGCCAAGAAATTTGGAAAAGTATACAACATTCAAGTTGTCTGCTGTTATGGTGGTGGTAGTAAATGGGAACAAAGTAAAGCTTTAGAAGGTGGAGCAGAAATCGTAGTCGCTACTCCTGGCAGAATAATAGATTTAGTGAAGATGAAAGCAACTAATTTATCTAGAGTAACATTTTTGGTACTTGATGAAGCTGATAGAATGTTTGATATGGGTTTTGGTATGTACTTTTTATTTTTTGAGGATGTGTTTACATTTATTAATAGATTCTCTAATAACTAATTATTTTAAATTCATTTTCAGAACCTCAAGTTAGGTCTATTTGTAACCACGTTAGGCCAGACAGGCAAACGTTATTATTCAGTGCAACGTTTAAGAAAAGAATTGAAAAGCTGGCAAGAGATGTATTAACTGATCCGATTAGAATCGTTCAAGGAGACGTAGGTGAAGCAAACACAGATGTAACTCAACATGTTATTGTTTTTTACAACAATCCTACAGGTAAATGGGCCTGGCTGAACCAAAATATTGTTGAATATTTGAGTGCTGGAAGTTTATTGATTTTTGTGACTAAAAAGGTAAAATATATTTTTTTTACAAAATATATATACAAAAATTCTTTCATATTAATCAATATTTTAAAATCTTACATATATATTTTTTAGTTAAACGCTGAGGAATTGGCAAACAATTTAAAATTAAAAGAATATGAAGTACTGTTGCTTCATGGAGACATGGATCAAATTGAAAGGAATAAAGTAATAACGGCATTTAAGAAACAAGAAGTTAGCATTTTGGTTGCTACAGATGTAGCAGGTATAAAATGATTATTATGTAAATTTTTACATTTAAAAATATTCATATATTTAGATTAAAAAAATAAACTATTTATTAAAGCTCGAGGATTGGACATACCTCACATTAGGACGGTAATAAATTATGACGTAGCTCGCGACATAGACACTCACACACACAGAATCGGTCGAACAGGTCGAGCTGGTGAAAAAGGTACGGCATACACACTCGTAACAGAAAGAGACAAAGAATTCGCAGGACATCTGGTTAGAAATCTAGAAGGAGCAAATCAAGAAGTGCCTCAAAGTTTATTGGATTTAGCTATGCAGAGCAATTGGTTCAGAAAATCAAGATTCAAAAGTGGCAAAGGCAAACAAGTCAATGTTGGCGGTGCAGGTTTTGGTTTCCGTGAAAGAAAAAACCAGGTATTCATTTTTTTATAAATAACTAGATTCACAAACTTAACAAAATAATTTGATATACAAAATTTTATAAAAATATAAGATAATTAATTTTTTATTTCAATTGAACAGTTTAAAAGAAAAGTATAAAACTACTAATTCTTTTTTTAGAGTAATAATTCAGATTCATCGTCGTCGTCGTCGTCAGCATCTCCGGCATCGGCATCGTCATCGTCACAACCCCCAAAAGATATCAGCGAAGTTGTTAAAAAATTGGAGAGAGCTGGACCCTGCAGCGATCGACTAGCAGCGATGAAAGCTGCTTTTCGAAGTCAATATAATACTCAGGTACTAAAATAATGATGAAATCCCAATTTGTCTCTAAATAGATAGATATAATTAAATACAAAAATTAAAATCTTAAATTCGTTGTTTAATTTATATGCCTGAATGTTTTAGTTTCGAGCTTCTTCTGATCACACATGGGAACAAACGATTACACCACCCTCGCTAATAATGCCACCACCTCCTCCACCACCACCACCTGGTGGTCCATCGATGTCAATGCCACCTCCACCACCTCCACCGACGGCGCAAATGAGCAACCAACAAACAGAAATGAAATCACAAACATCAGATGCAGAAAAACAGGAAAAGAAAAGAGTTAGAAAGAGTCGATGGGAGTGATAATAATTGTTAACGATTTATCTATCGTTTAAAATCTTTCAGAACTGATTGAAGTTCAAAATTGATCACTGATTGACCACTATTTTATTAAGAGAAAAATACTTTTAGTTCTACAGTCAAATAATTCTTATGCATTCTGATCTAAGTCGAAGGAATTTACAGTAATAACTTTTTGAATCGGGACGTTGATAGAAGCACCTTGGCTTTATTTACACTTCCCGTAGTAGTATCTTTCAATTAATAAAATAAGTAAATGTTAAGTTTAAAATATAGGATTTCTCAATATTGTTACCAACCAAGTAACATTATGATTGTCTACTATGTAAGTATTAAATATTGTCGGTGTATATATATATTTGTAATTTTACTTTTTTATTTTGAATTTTCAATTGGTGATTAATAGAAAACTTATAGGAAGTTCTCAAAATACATTAATTAAATTGTGTATATTTATATTCTAATTTGAATGTACATCGAATGACCCATGATAAGTATGCATCTTTTTTATTGTAGAAAATAAAAATCATTGAATAAGTCATTCAAATTTCAAAATACTACTTATATTTTATTAAATATCCAAAATTCAAAATTTAAAAAAAATTTTAAGTTTTTTCTTATTTATTAATCATTGTTAGTCGGACAAGAAAAACAAACATTAGATTTTTAAAAGATATTTTATTATGTGTGTATACATTCTTAAACAAACGTACTTTTAATAATGTATAACTAAAACATCCTTTTGAATTACAAACAAAATAAAAAAAAGACAATCGAAAAACAAATTTTTTTCAAGGCAAGAATGAAACCTCAAAAGCAGCATCCAGTAAACGGACGCCCAAGCATATGCATCAAGATTATTCATAAATTTCAAACTTCTTTTGTAACAACGTGTAAAGTAGAAAAGCGACAAATTTGAATTTTCCTGAAAATTTATACCGCACGTACATACGCCGCAGATGCGATACGTAGAAATTAATATACACGTAACTATCGTAAATAGATATGGCAATTACAAATAAATCCATCGTTTTCATCTCTGTATATTTTACATCGCTTCGTCGTAATAAAAAAAAAAAACTGAGTAACGCATTTAAACTTAAGCTACACGTAAGTGCGCGCTCGCGCAGCCTGCGCTATTGGCAATTGTACTAAATTACGGATAGATATACATGGATATGAGTTAATCTGCGAATCCTTGGACAGCCATTTAGGGCACCGCTGCAATCGAGAATTGCCTTGTTGCAGCCGCCGTCGCGCTTTCTGCGAGAACGACGAATTCGTAGCGCGCGCGCCTGCCCGATATATATTCGTTGTTGCGAGCGCGCGCGACAATAAGACTAATTTATATCGCTTGATCAACTTGATTACTCTCTCTCTCTTTCACTCGGTACACTAGTTGTACCTTCATTCATACTCTTAGCCGATTTGTGTAAACAATATGCGGGAACTACATTATTCTTTGAACATTATACAAAATTGATATTTTTATTGCTAATGATGTAGCTAACTTGATAACGCATACATGAGTTGCTTAATTTCTAGATTGCTGTAATGAAACAATAGAAAAATTACTTGAGATTCTTTTGTTAAGTTGTGACAAAAGTTAAAAAATTGCTAACAAATTTTTAATTGATGCTTTTTAATTAAATTATGAAAAAAGAATTAGTGTTTAGTTTGCGTATTTTCCAAAGTTATTTTTAAGTACAACAACCTTAACATAGTTTGACCGTACAGGGTACCAGTAAAACTTTATCTTTGACATTACCTAAAGTACGGATCTACTTAAAACATCTGAAAGATAAAAATTTTACTTTCGTTTGCTTATCATCATATATCGATAAATCCGTGATGGAATGTTGGTTATTCATAAACTGTCGTTCATGCAAAAAGTCGTTATATAACATTATAACACGCCTACTCGATAACTTTAGAAAAGTATTAAGCTCTGAATAAACAACATGTAAAGGTTTACAACCTGCAACGAAAATTAATTTCCTTTTCAGTAAAAAAAATCAAAATTTCGTCGTAGCAAAACCCACCAATAATATAAGTACGTTAATTAACTGCAAACCATAAAAAAAATCAAATAAACATCATCATCAAAGCCGACGAAAAGCATGAAAAAAACGCTCGCGTTAACATTAATAAAAGAAAGAAATTAAAAGACAAATTTCCGCAAGACACTTCCTGAAGCTCAACAAAAAAAATCTCTACCTCATCGCTTTTACCACACTATATCTTTAAAGCAAAACACGCGGAATAATAACGCGATCGCAATTAGGAGTGTATATAGCCGAGGGAATGCCGGCTGCTCTTGGCTCTAATGGCAGCGCGCGCGCGCACGTGCGGCCCGTTTTTAGGGCCTCGCGGTGAATCACACGCTGGCTCTCTGTCTTTTTACGCGTCTCTCCGGTGTATATATACACTCGCGCTCTGTGAATCATCCAGCATGAGGCGTATAAGGTGAGCACACTACTGGCCCTGATAACGACTCGGCTACCTGCGCGCCTTTTTATTTTGGAGCGGAAAAATTATGGGTGCATTCCCCGCGCGCGCTCCGAAGGTATCTCTCGCCTGCGACTGGGCCATGGAGATGATGTAGTGGGGTTTTTTTTGTCGCTCTAATGGATAAAGCCAGTGTTTTGCGGGCGCGCTCTCGAGTATGGAAGTGGCTGATGCGGCCGGTCTATTTTCGTCGAGACGAAAAAGGCCTTTAATTCGTGCCCGTTTAACGACATTGCTAATTCTCGGAGGCTTTAATTGAGAAAGCCGAATGCTTCTCGTCTAGCTTTTCTACAGAAACGCACTCGAGTATTCTGCGTTTACAATATTTCTTTAATGTTCCAGGAAGATTGACACAAGGAAGCGCTCAATTCCGCCCTTCCATCTTTTCTCTTTTTTACGAGCACTCGCACAGGAAGTACTATAAGAGCTCCTCTCTCTCTTGCCGCGTCATTAACTCGCGCGTTTAGCTCTCCCGCGCTCTGTCAGAACTGTATACGTTGACAATGGGAGGATCGTTAGGAGAGACGGACTTGAAATGCAGCGGCGTGCGTGGGTGTCGCCGGCGGCGGCGTGTCATTTTCTTCCTGACAGCCGAGACGTCTTATTGTGACGAGACCTCAGTCAAGGATGCTCGACGGAGATTTTCAGCGAGAGCGTGTTTAAAGAGTCGGGCCGTTTCCGATCTGGGATTTCTCGTAAGCGTCTTTCGTAGCGGGTGATTTTGAGTTTCATTTTGAGTGAAATGTTGGCTTGCTTTTTTATGCTGTTTAATAACGTTTATAAATAAGATACTTTCAATAAAATCAGCAATTTGCTATGGCTACAAGACTGCCATTATGCACTCTAGAATGAAACTCAAGCCCCTCGCAACAAGTGCTGTTAAAGAAAAAGCTCTTCCTTTGAACTCGCCTGAAGACTACCCGAGAGCCACCTAAGCTCGTTTATCTTACCGGCCATAAGTTCAAGATCAAAATCTTCGTCAGCATACAGTCACTTATAGAGAAGAACTTCTTACACAAAAAGTTCTCTAACCTCCCAAAGAAAAAAGCTCCCTCCTTAAGAATCCAGGGGCTGGACCGCGCTGGTCTTCCTGGACCTTGGCTTCTCCGGCACTCCGTTCGTCTTTCCCGAAAACTTCTCCATCGCCCTCACATACGACCCCGTGCACACCTTCTCCTTCACCGCCAACCTGGATTTACTCTCCTGCTGCCTGGTCGGACTCCTGGAGGGCCGCTTCTCCGAGAAGACGGAGATTTTCGAGGCGAGGTTGCTGCTGTCGCTGACGATGAACTTGGCCATGGAGGTGCGCTCGCGCAGCTTCTCGAGGTTCTCCTTGGGCGCGGCCTCGAACGCGTCGGCCTTCTGCAGAATGTCGCGCAGGTTCACGCCGCTGTCCATCGACGAGGGGGATAACGGCGGCGTCGGGGTGGTTGCTGGTTTTGGTGGCTCGGGTTTTTTCGAGTCGGGGTCGGGGGTGCTGATGTTCTTGGCGCCGTCGACGCACTGCTTGTACTTCTCGTCGATGCGGCTGTCGTGCTGGCTTTCAAGCTGGATCGGCTCGTCGATCTGTAGAGATTTTTCATTATTAGCATATTCTGCTTTGTCTGGGTTGATTTATGCTTACCTTGATAGTCAGGTCGTCCTCATCGTTGTTGATCTCGGCGTCGTCCTCGTTGCCGGAGTCGTTAAAAAAATCCTTGCTGAGCAGTCCCTCGTTCTTCTCGTTCTGCTTCCGCAGCTCCTCCCAGTTCTTCCTGGGCTTGTAGCTCGTCTTCCTCCTGACTAGCGGCTTCTTCTCACTTATGTCGATATCCGGGATAAACAGCCTGAGAGCCTTGGGCCCGATGGGAAACTGGCTCGAGTCGTCGGCCACGCGCTTCTCGGTCATGATGGCCTCGAGGCTGGACCGCGAGGCTACCTCCTGGTGCTTGTTGAAGGCGGAGACGAGCTGGGCCACTGTGTATTTAGGCTCGTCGCTTTCCGAGTCGGTTTCACGGCCGTGCTGGCATTCCGAGCCTGCAGAGGAGGATGCCTTGTTGCCGGTGGTTAGGTCGCGGCGGGAGGCGTTGGGGTCCTCGGAGTCGTCGGTCAGGGTGTCGGACTCGAGGGACTGGAGCGAGTCCAGGTTGCTCTCGGAGACGGTGAGGGACGAGGGGCCGGTGCTCTTTCTTTCGATCGGTGCTTCCGTGCCTTCTGGGAAAAAGAAGTTTTTAATATTGGATTTTGGTTTGTTTTTCAGTTTTTTTTCTTTAATGAGTTTTCTATTTTATTAATGTGAAAATATTTATTAAGCTGGGTAATCTAACATTTGCTTGCATTATTGTTATGTTTTAGAAAATATATGAACGTGAGCTCAATTCAAAGAGCAAGAATGATCAAACAATGACTCTACAAACGAAATCCGGTTTTTTATTTGCTTAAATCAGTCTATATTTATTTCTCCATTCCTCCACTCTACCACGACCCAAATCCCTACAAAAAACAAGAAATTCCCGGAAACAAGGTAATATCGATCCTCTGCCTCCTCCCCTAATCCTAATCCATCTTCCCCGAGCACAAACCTCACGGCCGAGCAAACAAGCAATCGGCCAGAGTGTACACAGTCCGGCTCTCTCGCGCTTTCCCCTTCATAAAGCACGCAGAGTACGAAACGTGTAGCTCGCGCCGTATAGCCGAGTATGTGTATATACTGGATCCCACTCACCATTATTACAAGGCCGGCTGTTTCCGTCGTCGGCGCTGATTTCGCAATCCATCGACTGCTGCTGCTGCTGCTTGCTGCCCTCCTCCTCCGAAGTCTGCATTGACGTGGGAGGTGTCGGCGTTAGTTTGATGACGCTCGGCTCCTAAAGGTCGAGGAATTACGGAATGTTCGCAATTTTATGATCGATAGCTGAGCTATGTATGTTTTTAAAATGGGATAAGCTTTTGCCATTGATCCGAGTTTATTACTAAGTAGTTTCTAAATTAAACTAAATACAGTTAAAACCTTTTGTTAATATTGTTAATTTCAAAAGTCTTTAGTTAACAACGATTCTATTTTGTTTACACGTAAAGCAAAGTTAAAAATAATTTCTCCCTCAAAGATAAATGCGTCACATTTCTAAGCTCTAAAAAAACCAAAGCAATACCTCCTTGGTGACGTCCTCGGCGCTTTCCTTCTTATCATTAACCGCGGTATCCTCGAAATCCCTGCTGATGGCTGTAGACCTCGACGATGAGGCCGAGCCCAACGAGCCGCTGCTCGATCCGTGCCCTAGCTGCCTAAAAAACGGCAGGGCGTCTTCGGTTTTCGAGCGCTCTTTTTGTCTCAGCAAATCGCGCTTGTGCCTCTGCAGACTCTCCAGGCTGCGATAGATGTCCAGCATGCCCTGGGATTTGGATAGAGATTTTAGACCGTAGAGCTTTTCCCGTGAGCCGTCGAAGTAGCAGTGGGCCAGAGCCGTGCCGTTCAGGGCCTGGCGGTGCTCTTTGTGGTGCTGGTCCTCGTAGTCTGGAGAGCCGTTTAGGAGAGGTAGGCAGGCCTGAGAGCGGGATTGCACCTGGCTCAGGCTTCTGAATTTGGAGGAATGACGAGGTCAGTGGTATTTTTGGTGTTTTTTTTAACTTTTTTTAATATATATTTTTAGATTTTTCAAAAAGAGAAAAAAAAATTATAGTTTTTTCAGAATTTCATGATATTTTTAGATATACAAGATTTTCATTTGCTAAGTTATGCATTTATTAACAATTCAATCGTTCCTAAGAAGAAATAATCAAAAGCAATAATCATCTGACGACTTGAAATCATAAAACGAGTATTTTCAAACAATACTAGATTGAAAATGCCCTGTCTCGTGCGTGACGATTATGAATTATGCATTTTAGCAGGTCTAAATTTACTCGAAATATTCTTAATTACAACGTAGTTTATGAAAGGTGTTGCGAATCATTCATATATTCTAGTCCAAAAATAACCTAGTAAAATTTTTTTTGAAAAATTAAAACATTTTGCAAATTAAGAACGTAGTTCAACGAATCACGCGACTTAAAAAATTTGCATCAGCCAATTATACTGGCTTAGTATATCTCACGTGCGAGATAGGATATTATTAATCAGACCACGTAGATATACGTGTTTTATCACTGTATATAAAAAAACTGTTCTTGTAAAGCACTGAATTTTCTCGAATTTTTAATAATTTTATTAAAATAATGACACTATTCATTTGCAAAAATTAATAATTTTACTAAATTTTTAGTGTTTGAAGCGCCATTAAAAATACATCTACAAGAACTAAAAAACGATACTGACCTGATCCTAGAAAGCAGACTGACACGATTCAACCCCTGAGCCATACTAGTCCTGAGCGACCTCCTGTCCTGCGCCTGATTCAACAAACCCTGCGTCTGTTCCTTATTCAAAAGACAGCTCTGGCTCATAGCTAAACTACTCTTCGATGAAGAAACCGAGTCCGCCAAACTAGTCCTCGACGAACTAGTATCCTGAGCTCCATTCTCATAATCATCGCTCCCAGGCAAACTCAAACTCCCATTACTACCCATAAGCCCTCTATTCAGACACATCTCACTCTGGCTCAGGTTCCCAGCCCAGTGTCCCGATCCAAAAGGCTGCTGCTGGGGCTGCTGCTGCTGCTGCTGAAGCTGGGCCGTCTGGCTGAGCAGGGCAGCTCTGCGCAGATTCTCCCGACTCACCACCCGCTCCAGGAGGACTTCCCGGGACTTGGATAGGTACTTGCGCAGGTGGGCCGAGGCTTGGGTGGGCGCACCCCTGAGCCACTCGTGGCGCAGGCACTGCTTCGCCGACATGCGTGCGCTGTTTCCGGGATCGTCATTTTGATGATTAATTTTTTTTTTTGCACACTGGGGAAGGGTATTTAAGAGGACGAGTATTTTTGGGTTAATTTATTTAAGCGCGGGATCGTATTTACGAGAGAGTGTACAGTTGCGCAAGTAGGCGGACGCTGGCTTCTGACAGGTATAAAAGCTGATGACTCGCGCTTAAAAATTAATTAAAAGCGATAAATTTTTTTAATACCTCTTATCATCCTCGCGAATCTCGGCCCGGTAATAAGTTAACTTTCCTCGCGTAATGACGACACCTCCGCAACGTGGCGTAACAAGCGATAAACAGTTCCCGGGCGAATCGCGCGCGCGACCCGAACTTCAATTAAGATATATGACAAGGCAAGAATCCGCGCATAATACACCACAAAGACAGTTATAGGAAAAGCAGCTATACATCTGCTTGCAATCATCGCGTCTGATTGACGCTTGCGAACCGGTATTAATTGACTTTTCGCCAGCCGCCCACGCATCGAGCTTAAATCCATCGATGCTCGGTCAGGCGAAATTAAAATGCAATTAAAAGGCCGCGCGGCGTGTGACGTAAATTTCTTGTATATAGGAGCTGAAGGCATCGCTGCGTGAAATTCAGCGCGATCTCGCGTCTCAAATGAGATGCGCAGTTGCGCAACGTTATTATGTATTATTATTAATGTCACCTTGGTTCGAGCACGAGAAGCTTGGCGACGAAGTCCTTAGCCTGGGCTGAGACGTCCTCGAAGAGCTCTTCCGGAAAGTCGACCTGCCCGAGGATTATGTTCTTGAACGTCTCCTGGTCTGTCTCGCCGCCGAACGGCGAGAAGCCCGTTAGTAGGACGTAGGTGGTTACGCCGAGGGACCTAAAGTTGCGGAGAGAGATGGTGCAGAAAAAGAGGCGGGTTTGGATTAATTTATTGGAGAACGCGATTGGTATTGTGCTTTTTGCGAAAAAAGGGAAGTGGACATTTTTTGGGGGTATTGTATAGAGAGATGAATGTAATTTTTTAATAATTTAAACTAGAAAAGTAACCGAGACATACCTTTTTGCCAGAAGAAAAAGTGTACGAATCAACACGCGGCTTGCCCACGTGAAACTTTTGCATACTAGCATTTGTTAAATGCGCAACTACGAGATTTGAATGAGTAATAGTTAATTTATTTCAGTGGCCATCCTACACTACAAAAGTCAAAAGTGTTTTTTTTTTTTGGTACGTTGATAAATATTAATTAATTTTACAAAAAAGTTATCCAAAATTAGATGGTGTCCATGATATTAGTTTAAGGTCAATTGGGATTATTTAAACTATTCCGATTCAAAGTGCTTTTAAAAAAAATCTAAGAAACAGTAATTCCAAGCACATTATTTACAAAATAATAAGCTCGAAAACGACCTTGACTAGCATTAGACGCCGCCCGTTATAGCGCGACACTTCCCGAAAATTTTCGCTGTATCACTACAACAATGAATAATAAGAATACTATGCATATTTTACCACATATCAGCAGCCAGCGTGATCGGCTCGTAATGAAGAATCTCAGGAGCTGAAAAGCAAGAACACCAAAAAAAAATTAATTTAAAACCTTACCATGCAAAACCTAAAAACTATCGAAAACAAACGTCGAGTCGCGTCATGAAAAATGTAACACCCCGCGCTTATACATAAAAACATCGATCCCCATTCCATCGCGTCCCGAGATCTATCGGCTTTAAACAAGCGGCATTTTTTCTCGAATCCTATTAAATAGAGCCCAGAGAATTCTATGCATCATTTACGCGGCTCTGGAGAATAAATTTAGCATCGCCGATGCCGGATTATTGCCGATTCCGCGGGCGTCTCTGTTTAAGGACACACGGCTCGGCCGAAAGTTCGACGAACCGCGAGTACAGCGCGACAATTTAATTGTTCGACGACAAGAGGAGTCATTAATCTCG
>JAPYZB010001924.1:0-22917 GCA_030522745.1 Eupelmus kiefferi | reverse complement strand
CTTATATTAGGTATAAACTTTCATTGCATATAATTTTTCATTTTTCTGAATAACTTTATGCATTTAAGATTAAAAAATTTCAAATTACAAAACTGATTACAATTGTTTTTTTTAGCTATCACTATTTTTTCCTATGTATTTATTAAATTAAAATAATTTTTTTGCGATATTTTGTTTCCTAGTTAGACATGAATCTTATTTTATATCATTAATGAATAAGCATTCAACTTCTTTTAGTATTAAAATCGATATGTTTTCATTTTATTAACCAAAGTCGCTGAAAAAAAAAAGATATAAATCATATAAATCTCATCAACACTGACATAATAATTGTACATTATGCATCAAAGAAGTAAAGGCGCATATTATTCCCGAAGGTTGTTTGATGTCCGACCGAAGCGAGCATAATAATTACCCGAGAGAATAATTAACTTTACTTTTGAGGCGCATGTAGTACTTTATTTGCATCTTAACTATGGTCACTTATTTTTTCAATAATTTTTTATTTTTTCCAATAAAAATGCAATTAGGAAAATAATTGTCCATCATTTGCCTCCTCGAGATTTTTGGGAATAATATGCCACTTTATACGCGCTCTTTCGGGGAAATAAGTAGCCATTAACGTTAAGGTGGGAATAAAAACATTTAAGCGTCATGTCATGGGATATATTACATTCAAAGAGGACTCTGGAGGGCATCAGATATATTTTATTATTGTTGACTATAGCATGTATTTTAATTAAAATAAAAAAATTATAAAATTTCTATTTTATCTTTTTTTTTACTTACTAGTTAGTTGCACGGCAAAAGTTGAGTCTGAATTTAAGATAACTTTTATTCAAACCATTATTTTTTTATATGTATGTATATCTCAAGTTTTTTTCTAGTAATAGCGTTTTTAAAAAATATTTACGCAAAAACGACTTTTCTGAATAAGTGATTAAATTGGTTCGTTTAAGTACAATTTTCCAATTAAAATTAAAATATGTATTATCTCTAAACGAGTTCAATAATAATTGAAGCAAATCTAGATCTCTATAAATTCATATTTTGTTAGTTCTAATTTTATTTGATTTTTATATTTGTACATCCCACGATAGTATTCGTGCGTTTATGAAATTTGTTAAAGTCTTGATATGCTAAAAAATACATTACATTATAATAAAAATAAGTAGGTCGAAAATAATATGAATGTCTTCCTGGAAGTATGCAAATGGGGTCGATTTCTTCATTCTGTATGTTTATATTTCTGCAGTTATAATGGAGAAAAAAGAAAATACAGACAACTTTTTTTAGGTTATAAAATATGGTATGTAAATTACATCGATCTTTTGGGTGCTTATAGCAATTTGTCAAAAAATCAGTAATATATCGGGTTTATGTTCCATGCTTCATCATAACAACGAAGATATCAGATTTTTTTTGTATCCCATTTAAGTATCACAATTTTAAATCTTATTATGCTTTCATAAACTTTTTAAGAATGTTTTGCTGATTCAATTTTCAGAATAGAAGAATAAAAAGTGCGGTAATTTTAGGCATATGTATATGTATACTTTTAAATCTTTCTGTAATATGAGAGCATTGATTAAAGATTGAATAATAATTTATTAATTAAAATAAGATTTTGAATGAATGTTTGAGGAATGAATTTATAAATGATTTTCTAATATATTTTTTAATGATGTATTATAATATTTATAAAAATGAAAATGCCACGTACGCTCAGTGAAAGTTGTTTTAAGCTCGCTATTTAAATAAGCCGCCGCCGCGCGGCGGCCAATCAATAAGAAGTCTCAATCCCTCGAAGCTGGAGAGGCTTAAAAAGAAAGTAGAATGCAGAGTAGTCGCTCGGTATCTTGAAGTAACGAGGGGCTGGCTCTGCTCATGAAGGCTCTCGAAGCGAGCATAAGTATATAGAGCATCGTTCTCGAGAAGAAAGAAAGAAAGAAAGAAGGAGGGAGAAAGAAAAAAGGCATATAAAATAAAAGGAGGGAAGAAGCTGGCTCTAATGTAGGAAGCTCGCTCTGCTAGGGTAAGATAAAAATTGTGTTTCCTTGTCACTCGCAGGGAGGCGTACGTGATATTCTCGGGTGGACTGGCTTACGACACGACCGGCCGGACGCCGAGCATCACCGTCATCCAGGGCAAGACCACGACGGTCCTAGAAATGGAGCACAACGTTGTCGACTTTATTACGCTATGCGACAGCCCTTGGACCAGCGGTATGTAAACTACTCCTGTCCCGATAAATCCTCTTCGAACCCCCCCACACCCAAGCGCAGTCGCGCGCGCTCGCGCTCTCACCCGCGCGCCGCTCGCACACAGACAGACACGTGCTTACCTAAGCGTGTTTGTCGTCCTAGGGAAATTTCGTCGCGGACACGCGCCAAGCCTCTCCCCTCGTCCTCGGATTGTGTATATTATGGGGATGGGGAATATTTTACTGGCTATAGCGCTGAGCGAGCGGCCCGTAAACGTTATTGGCATTTCTGCTGCCCTCAGAGCTGCACACTTCCCGTAATACAAGCCGCCTTGTAGCTCTCTCTCTCTCTCTCTCTCTCTCTCTCGTCCGCTCTACACTCTGGGACCTCCAATAGAAATGCTTCCGTAAACGTGCAAACCGCCAAGCTTCCTAATAATACAAATAAACCGGCTCTCTCTCTCTCTCTCTCCCGCCGGCCCTGGAAATTTAAATGACCGAGCGCAATATTATCTCTGACAATATTACACACTTCCAAATTTAATGATTTCCGGAGGACGCTCTCAAGTAATTAAACTATTTGTCGGTTTTACGCTCTTTTGCTTTAGAGTTTTTGCACGTTCTTTGCCCGATTTATGAAAATAATATCTTTGACCATTGGAAAATAATAAATAATTTCTTAACGGCTCACTCTGATTTTCTCATTTATCAGCAACTTTCCTTGTCTTTGAGAGAAAGAAACTTTTATAAATAAAGCTGAGAAGAGAATATAATAAACTATACGTTTCTTTTTCATTTATATTAATCAACCTAATTAAAAATACGTTCATTTAAACATTTTTGACAAAAAGTATCAGATAAAACTTTAAAGACGATCTGTTATATAATAATTTACTATAAGCATGGCTATTTTCCGTTTTGTACAAATATTAAAATTTGATAAAAGTTGTAAAAATTTGGTGAAATTTTGGTGGAATTGAAAAACATTTAAAAATAATGCTTCCCTAGAGGGAGTCAAAGTAAAATCTGAGCCAAGCATATTTATGAGAATTTTATTGGCAGACTTTCAAAAATGTAACATATCGGCTACGTTTGTATGCGATAGACCTTGTAATATTAGCTTTCAAAACCTTTTGGAGCAGATATTATTTCATGCTACGTTAAATTTGCATAAAATTTTATTTTTATGGCTGTTTGTCGTTTAAAAATAATCTAAAACTATTATTGTAAATTAAGTTTTAGTATTTTTATATATAATACTTGTAATAGTAAAAACGAGATAATTTCGGACTTATTAAAAATAAAACAAATTATAACTTTTTAATAAATTCAAGGAAGTTTAGGAACAAAGTATTGTTCTAGTTTAAAAATTGGATCGTCTCGGTCATTTATTTGGAAAAGTTAAATATTTTTTGATGTAAGTAATAAAATGAAAACTTTTTAAAATAGAAGACACTTTTACAACGAAATAGATATTTTTATTCATATTTTTAATGCAATTTAAATATAACATGTTAAAATTTTAAAGTTTTTGTCTGTAGCATATAAATAATAATTATGCTGTTAAAAAAGAGACAATTTACCCGTAGTAAAAGATAAAAAGTTGTCGTAATAGAAAACAATATTCCTACAGATAAGAAAGCACATTTCTATTCTCTGTATATGAAGAAAGCTTTATCTATATAAGTGCCTCGTGGTGGATTAATTGCGTTGAGCTAGGACAAGCGAGTCATCTGTAAATTTCAGAGCTGAACGTTATCTGTAAAGTTAAAGAAAATAAGAAAAAACAGATGAAGCGAGGAAAAATCGACAAGCGTCCGGTATAATGCAAAGCGTCGTCGCGTAAAAAGTTTGTCCCGCGTGAGTGCACCCAGGGGAGAGCTCGCGTAGAAGCACTGAGGCTGGATCGTCTCATCTGAATTTCATTGCTTTCCGCTCTTGTGGGGCCTGTCGGAACCGCAGACTTCCAAGACCCGTACGCAGTGGTGGTGCTTCTGCAGAACGACCTCGTGGTAATCGATCTGCTGACGGCGGGCTTTCCCTGCTTCGAGAATCCCTACCCAATGGACCTGCACGAGTCGCCGGTCACCTGCTGCGCCTACTTTGCCGACTGTCCGGGCGATCTTGTGCCGGCCTTCTACTCGGTTGGCTCCAAGTCCCAGAAGAAGACCGGCTTCAGCGAGAAGGAGTGGCCGGTTTCGGGTGGAGAGTGGAGTCCTAATTCCAGCAGCTACAACGAGATTATTCTCACAGGGTGAGTTTTAACCTTTTTTTTAGCTTAAAAATATCTGAGAATCGCGTAAACAGCATACGCGTTGTATTTTTTTTTATTTCTTTTGTTTTTTTACTTTTTTTTTTTTTTTTTTTTTTTTTTTTTTTCGAGAGAGGGAGAGAGATAAGGGAATACGCATTGGAGAACTGGATCGTTATGTAGATCACAAAAGGCTAACAGTCTTGAGAACAGAGCGAGCTTTAGACTCTGGGGAAACTGAGATATCTTGCAAAGTTTACAAGTTGTTATAGATAGTGTTTCTTACGCCGGTCTATGTAAGTAGAATAGTAAGGATCTAGTCAGACATCACTTTTCTTTGTTAGCATACTATTTTATTTACTAAAAAGATATTCTTGTTTCTTTTGGTCCTAAAAGAAAGAAAAGAAGCTGATTCTTTTTTCAAAATATTTGTTGTGACGGTAAAGTTACTCTTGGTTCAAGAGCTAATAACATCTTTAGTTTCAGTTCAATCTGACTGAATATGATATTTAGTTTAACATATCTAGCTAGATTCTCATTTATTTTCTACCAGGATAATTTAGATTTTATTATATATTTATTTTTTAATCAATGCAGTAAACAAGTTTTTCATTTTAAATTAATAAAATTATAAAATCTATGTATCTAAATTAGTTTCCCAGTTAAATATTATTGTAATAAAAACATTGTTATTACTACTTTCTTTAGCATGAATCAAAATATTATAAATAAACTGAAATATAAATAGTTTCAATAGAAAACATCTATCTATCAGTTAAAATATCATTTCAAAATCTATTTAAATAAAAATATCAGTTATAATGATTGAGTAGTTTTTTATTACTTTTGTGACGAAGGTTATTTCAAGTATTATAAGTAAAAGAATTGTAGAAAGAGTGTAACACCTTTAAGAGATTGTTTATAAATTTTTATAAAGTATTCATGACCGGTTATTGATTGGTTGTCTCAAATTTCACAACGAAATTTTGTGTAACTTGATCGCTTTTGACTCTTGCATATATATATATCAAATCTGTCAATCTGAGAAAAATAAAATTTCTTTTTTTCTAAGGCATAAATCAATCGGTTCACTGAAGCCACTTAAAAATTTCAACTAGTGCTTGTCGTCATCTCTCTCCTCGCCTCTCTCTCTCTCTCCCTCCAAGAAATAATTGAAGGCCACGCCTTCGGCTTTGTTTTTCAATGAAGTCTGTCGGGCAAAGTCAGTGACGAGCAGGATCTGCATTAATTCGTCAGTTAATAATAATTTTCTGGGGGCTTGGGCTTAAACTCATATAGGCACGCCGACGGCAGTATAAAGTTCTGGGACGCGTCGGCGGGCACGCTGCAGGTGCTCTACAAATTGAAGACGGCCAAGCTGTTCGAGAAGAGCAAGACGCGCAGCGTTGACAACGACGAGGACCCCTTGGCCATCCAACTTATATTCCTCTGCCCGGAGAGCCGAAAACTCGCGATCGCCGGCGCCGGCAGGCATATCGTGCTCTTCAAATTTAAGAAGGTCGAAAGCATGTCTGAAGTCGTGGTGAGTATTCATGCGACATTTATGATGTATGATAGAGTACTAGCGCAGAATTGAACATTTTCTTTCTTTCTTTCTTTCTTTGTTGTTTTTTTTCCAGAAAATTATTATTATTTATTTTTGTCGAGATAATAAATTTTTTAAATTGACATTTATAATTTTCATGATTACTAAATTTTCTATTTGTTTTATTTTTGTGAACAAAAAGAGATTAAATTATAGGAGATGTGGAAATATACTTTTATCTTTAAATTATTTACTTATTTTTTAAGCTAAGCAGTGTATTTCTTATACAAATATTCCAAATGCGTTTGCAAAAATTGGCTTTGCTCTTAAAAACATTTATTCAAGATAATATACATTGCTTGAAGAACTATAGCTTGCAACTGTAAAAAAACTTAAGTTTTCTTTATCTTTCAAAAACCTTAAATGCACCTTTAAAATATTTAGTTTCAATTTTTTTAGAGCCCTACATAATTAAGTATCCTTCATTATATAATCCGTAATATATCCGAAGCTTATATAAAATATAAACTGATATTTATTTTATAAGAAAATAATTAAATTACGATAAAAAATAGTTATTGTTCTATTAATATAATAACTATATTTAATAGGCAATAATATCAATTCAAAATGTTACTAAAAACTTTTTTCACTAAACTTTTTACTAAGAAGGTGTTTCCTTTCTTGCACACCCTGGGCCTTTCTTTGAAAGGAGTTTGTAAAATAAACATTTTATTTCAACAATATGAGACAAAAAATATTTTTATAGACAATTTATTAGATATATTTAATTTAGAAAGAAATAGGACATGCATCACGTTGTATTTAACTTAATAAGTTAATTTATTAAAACTTTGTCATATTAAATTTTAACAGTTTTAGTCGCCGTGAAAAGCAGAATAAAAATATAATAACGAAAATAAAGAACAAAGATATATGTGCATTTCAACAAAATGAAATTAATAACTTTAGGCACTTTATATTAAGATTAAAACATAAATGAATTTCTCGCATTATTTTAATGGTCTTCAAACAATTAAATTAAATGTGTATAAAATTAAAAAAATAAGTATTTTTATGTACACATTTGGTACAAAAAGATTATATTTATAAAATATAGGAATAAATCATCATCGATCTGTTGTAACAAGTTAAATTAAATTTTTTCGATCTAAGAGGGTCAACTCTGTAGTTTCGTTTTTAATATAATTTTAACATTTCCAAAAATGGTATAATTCTTTTTCCTTAAGTAAAATTTCAGTATTCAGTACTATAAAAAAATTCAATTTCAGAATCTTAATAGAATTTATATCTGATAATAATGTCAATGATTATATTTTTGTAGCAATACGGAAAATTGCTTCTGTAAACAACATTTGCAATAAAAAAGTAAATTTCGATTAGTATTGCATATTTTATTACCACAGTTCTCTCGATTACTACGCCATTTTTCTCTTTAAGTTCTAGATTTTTACGATTTTTTATAAGGCTTAACTTATTGCAATCTAAAATAATTTTACACAACCTTTGTGTAATATTTTACACACAATTTGTGTATTATGCATCAATTTACACAAAACACACAATTTTTTACTGTGTGCAAGCCAAGCATCTATACCTGCTCTTCTCTTTTATGTCTGCAATTTAGTGTCTTTTTATTTTGTCGCTTCGCTGTGGATTTTCCCTACTTACAGCTATATAGGTCGATTGATCCGATGCAGGTGAAAACTTTTATTTACGTTTGATCGGAACCTATCTACTGAAAACCGATCTTTTTTACTGCCTTTTTCTGATGTTCAGTCAGTTGTACCAAAGTCACAAAATGTTATATTCGTGTGCTATATTTGAATAAATACTAATAAAGCTGCTGAATCATTTGAAAATTTTTATAATACGAATTTCAAATACTTTTCATAACAATTAAAGTAACAATATTGTATTTATGAAAAAAAAAAAAAAAATAAATAAATGTTAATTTAAAAAATTAATCACTTCGAATGCAGGTAGTTAGCGAATCTATTGAGCGTAAAAATTAAGCATTCAGTGAAATAGCTCAAGCAATGAGGAGCCAAATAATATAAATAAGCTCGATCGCAAGCATAGCTCATTGGTGTATTCGATTAAAAAAGTGGGAACTCGCTGGGCTGCTATTCTGCTCGAATGAGCTCACTCTCTTTCGCGAAAGCGAGCACAAAAGCGGAGGACGGCCAGTGCAACGTCGATTCGCCGTTAATTAACGAAGTTGCGCAAAGTAGTCCGGTATGACGCGTGTTCGTCTCTTTCGGCAGACGCTGGAGGTGGCACTCGCCTCGGACAAGGACACAGAGCGCTCGCCCGACTTTGACTTCTCCAACACAGACGATCCGGAGAAAAACAAGGAGAAGAACCAACCGCTTAAAGTGAAGGCTGGCCTTCAGAAGCGCGCCGCCGGCTTCCAGGCGACCCTCGTCTGCCTGACTCACGGGCCCAACGGTGAACTGCCCGAGAGCATCACGGCGCTCAGCCTCAATTCATCCTACGGACTGTGAGTCTCTCTACAACTATCTAAAAAATAATCTTACTCCTTACCTTATTGGCTTGCTTGTTAACTGGCCTAGCCGACATTATGTCTAGAGGATTATTTTTATTTGCTCATTTTTCGATTAAAGGTTCGGTCTTATACTGCTATTTCAATAATTTAGTCACCACTTGGACTGATTATGAGTCGAAAACATAATTTATCTAATATGGATTATTATTTTTTTGATTTTATTACATATTTCACAAATAATATGTATATCTTAATTTTCTTTATTTCGTTATTTATAGCTTTACTCCATATAAAATTCTTCTATTTTATATTTGAAAAATTTATTTGTTACTCGTACAACGTTCTTTTTTATTACAAGTACATTTTTATTTGTATTATTTATTCATTTACATAAATTAACGTAACTGTTGCTTTCCGGAAAAACTGCCAAAGTCTCTTTATTTCAAAATCAAGTGTAGGCTGTTTTGGAGGACTTAAAAGCTTTTGTATTATGCAGACTTATTAAAAATTAATATGACAGATATACCAAAATTAAATAATGGAATAACTAAAGTAAAGTATACTTTCAGAAATGAAATACAGATATTAAATGAAATAAAATTCAAAGTCACAGTAAGCTTAGAATATTAATTACATCGATTGCAAAATTTTTTCTATTTGTGAGTAGTGCAAATAAATAAATAGTCATACAAATAAACAATTCTTTATTTATTTGCGTTATTTGAGCGTTTCTACTGAATTTAACGTCGGTTTCTATTAATTTTTTAATTCCATTTATAGTTGCTTTTTAAATTGTTATATTTTTCGGAAATATAATGTAGATTGCTAAATAATACGAATATTAATCAATTATTGCTAAATTTTGCAAAGAAAAAAGTATATTATTTTAAAACTTTTACTAGCTAACTGGAAAAATATTACTTATAAAAATTTCGACAGTTAATTACTCAATAGACGAAACCTTTTCTATCAGTATACAAAGGCAATGTAAAACTTAGAAAGTACATGCAAACATATCGTGTTACCTTCCTGCTAATAATCTTTTTGGAGCAGGAAAACAAAATATTTACAAAGTAGTAATAATGCGGAGTCAAATTCGAACTTGCTTAAAAGTTTTTAATAATAACAACTGAGTCTTATCTGCCAAAAAGTCTGACAAGCGCAAAAATGTGTACAAAGTAACGCCCTGTTACTCACTTAAAAAATAAAAAAAAAAAAAAAAAAAACAAAAAAACAAAAAACCCTTTTCACAAAAAGAAAAGAAAAATAAATAAAACTCACCGTTGAAAAAATGCTCGACGAACAACACAAAAGCATGGCCTACGGCAACGACACGGGCCTCGTGGTGGTTGATATCGTGCAGAAGGTCTCGCTGCTGGTGATGTGTACGTCGGATCTTGGCGGCAGTGTGGATCCGCACCAGCGTGCCCTGCGCAGTCCCAAGCGTCAGGAGGACGCCGCGAAGCGCGACGCCGAGGAGAAGGCCAGGAGCCCAAGCATAGATCAGGTAAAAATGACCAGACAATCATTATCTTTCTCTACCTATACCTATCTCTTATATACTACTTCTTCATACACGAATATTAATAAACATACATACACACCCAAACGTTCACGCACATTTAAACTATTAACATCACTGTGAATCATATATATTAAAAGAAAAAAAAAAGAGGAAAGCTACATCTTTTTCTGTATAATTTCTATATATCTCGAATGACCCCTTTTACCCATTCTTTTTTTCTATCTATCTCTTTCACTCCTTCACGTCGCAGACCAACACATGTCCTCCGGCCTTTTTCCCGACGAATGCGCGACCCTTTTTTCTTTCTCTTTTTTTTCTTTTCCTACCCACTGCCACTACTTTTTCTCGTTTATTCACTATATAGGATACATGGCCTAATGTACAGTTTACTTTAACTCAGTTATCCCCCGAGCGACGACTCTTCCTCTGTCTCTACTCTTTCTTCCTCACAGGTACCTTCTTTGGCTGTGTTTGTATATAGACACCCGTACCATAATTTATGAGCTGGCCCAGTACTGAATTCGTACTAGAGCAACCATCATCTTTGTATTGAGCCAATATTTGCACGGTATATTCCGATAAGAACCTAACCATTTTTATTAACGGTACAAGAAGAATTTCCTTTTTATTATTTAGTTTTGTTATAAATAAGAAATAAATAATTTTTTTTTTTCAAATCAGATCCGTTCATATTTTTTGAGTAAAGGTAAACAAACAAAACCATGAAGTCAAATAATTAGCTAAAGATGTACAAAGTGTAAATAGATATATTAGAACCATTATAAGATAATGCTTCATTAGTATTTTAGATAAAATATCAATATTGATTTAGTATTGGCGGTTCATTGAATAAGTATAGGTTCTCATTTATAATAATATACAACACCTATAAATGAATCTTAAAGTAAAAGAAGTGGTCTTTACATCTGTAATTTTGAAATATTTATGCCAATGAAAATGACAAAATATTCTTTAACCCTATTATTATGACTGTAAACCAAAAAATATTAATTTAAAACGATTAATTAAATTAATAGAGGTAAAAACAAAGAGGTAATATACTTTCCTTTGTTAATTGAAGTAGATTTATAGAAACTTTAAGATAAAAAATATTCACTTGAGTAAAAGAAAGTGTCAGTATCAAACGGTTAAATTACCACCGAGAATGTCACGTTTATCTTCAATAGCAATTTTTTCTCTATTAACGGCAAGTATCCTATTAAGCATTGAGAATGAGCACTCCGTTCTAATGACAATTGCGGTTTTTTTTGTGTCGCATAGGCTGTTCGTGTTCAATCTTCGAACAATCTCGATGAGCGTTATTACGCTATGTTCTTTTCATTTTAGGCGCTTGACTACTTATCAGGCCATTTGCATTTTTTCCTCTTTATTTTAATTTGCAGGGGTAGCGAGTATTTTTTGATGATTCGAGGAACACGGGATATTAAACGAAATCTCCAGCAGAGCTGTTTGAATAAAAGAGATTATGAATATTTGAAAGTTTGTATTAAAACGTTAATTATATACCCTTTGATGGAGAGTTCCGCTTTGAAGTAGCCAAAAGTTTCTAATTAGAAATATGCCTTTTTGAATGAAACGGCGTTTTAAATAATAAAGTTTGATACTTAGAATATTTTTTTAAATTATAGATTGTCATTAAAGATATATTTTTGTGGAAATCTTCAAAAAGACTTAACCTGCAATTTTTATTAAACAACTGGTAAATATGTAATTGGAATTATTAATCGGGGATATAGCATGTTATTTAAATGTACAAGCGTATAGAATTTTTTATAAAAAACATAGTTCTTCTAAATCTAGTTATATTCTAAAAAAAATAAAATAAAATTACTTTTATTATTTTTCATGTAATTTTGATAACAATCAAACTTTAAAATAACATACAGTTTATTATTGAACATCAATATTTCAAAAGTGTAAAAGGTAAAGGCCATTTTCTTTATACATTCTTTTTGTATCGTAAATGTAAAAAAAAAATTGATAATCCTTAATAAGTATCAGTCTTTACGGTTTGAGTAACCTTTTGTTTGTACAAAATGATATGCTTTGCAAAATAACCGATACCACCTAAGCATCACCCGAAAACCCTGTACAATTATTTAAATCCCATTTTTATAGTCCGATCACAATCCAGTTGAGATGGAGTGCATTGATGTAACCTTACTCTACCCTTATCAAATTATTTACAATTTTGTAACCGTCATTTTTATATACTAAGGCTATTAATATTTTTATTTATCAAAGTTGGATTATTAAAAAATTCCAAAACAAAAATGCGGCATGGTGACAGTCGATACAATGTATACATTATAATGTAATGCGACAGTAACATACAGTTAGGGTTATTTATATACACATGTCTATATACAGGGTGTCTCAAAAGTATGGACACAGCTGATATTCAGATGTGCCCATACTTTTGGAACACCCTGTATATTAAAAATAAAAAGATGCAATGAAATAAAGAAAGTGAAAAACACCTTAAAATGCAGGACGTAATTAGTTTCGTTTCATCATTGTAGATATAAATGTGAGACGATATTCTTTCTATTGTTCCTTATAATCCTTGTAATTAAAAGTATTCAACCGACAAAATCATGCTGATCGTATTTCTTTTAACCGACTATTATTTTTTTCAGTTTGGATAATCAATTACTTTATAGATTAGGTTAATAGCGTTATTTTATCATTAGCAATTGCGTACTATAAGTTTTGGGTTTTAGTAGTTATGCGATTAACTGTGATATTCACAAAGAAATAAGTGCACATTAAGAAAAAGAAAACGAAGCTTCAATATGGTAAAAAATAAAAGTTAAATTTGAAATCAAATATATCAAATTAAATTTTCAGTTTTACTTTTTAACTTTGTAATAATGGTGTTTCAAAGCAAATAAAGATACAAAATTACAAAGTAATTTTTTGTATAAAGCGTACGTTTAAAAGAAGTGCCATCCATTTGTACACTATACAGAAAAAATGAAAAATTTCTTATTTCAAAATTTTATTTTTGCGCAATGGATTTAGAATATCATTGGCGATTGCGGGTCAATCTTGTCATTTTCCACAAAGTGAGGCGCTCAATATAGATAGTACGCAGAAAAATTTAAGTCGAAATTAAACTTGTAATTTTTTGAATTGCTCAAGATGGGTTTGAGTATTAAGAAAATAAAATTGGACTTATCGGAAATTATTTGCTGAAAATAGATGGAAATAAATTAAGAAAAAAAAATTATAATTCGCTGCATGGTACTTTTAGATATAATCGACACTTGTGTCCGTGAAAAATATTATTTTCATTTTGTAATTCATTTGTCTTTTTTACGTACATCGTGTATCTTTTTGTTCTATTTTTTATTTTTCTTCTGTCTTATTATGAACATTTGGTGTGAATCATTAGAAAGTGAACTTAATGAGATTAATTGTGTACATCAAAATATTTATTTTGGTGTGCCACACAATTTAATCTGGAGTTGGATTTATGAGTTTTAAATTTGTATTCGAGTTACGTTTGTATTTTAAGGAAAATCATTATTGCATTCATTCATTTTTTACGTAGTAGGGCTCAGATTTTTCCTCGTGTCACTTGAATATCTGATTCATCCAGAGTGTGTTTATACATGTATGCCTTTCTTCGAAACAAAAATCGAATGGATTGCACTTTTTAAGCCGCATAAAAAATTAAATAAAAATCACGCCAAAGCAAATTTTTTTATTATTGCTTTGCGTGTTTCAGACAAAAATGAAGTTTATTTTTCATTTTATTCAAAGATAAATATTTGAATAATAAATCGTAAAAATAAGTATGATTGTATTCACTTTGCTCGTGAAGTGCACTGGAGAAAGAGTAGTGATGAACAAAATTGCTAATTTAGGTATTGATAAAAGGTAGTGGTGTATCGTGTTTATCACCTAAAGACGAAACTTGACGCTACTGTGACTTATGGATCAAAAAGTGGCAGCTATTTTTAAAATATTTAAAATTTTAAATATTTTTTTATACTTTAATTGCTATATATTTCCATACTCCGAGTTAAAAATTCTTAAATATAAGATATTTTGTCATACTTGTTTATTATAATTATCATCTCATATATTTCTTTAACATAATGTTATTCTTATTGCTAAGAAGTGAGTGTAAAAATTAAGATTATAGGTATTTATTATTAAAATTTAATTTTCTTATTTCTTTATATAATTTGTTTAATTTAAGAAAATATAGTTGAAATAAAGACTATTATAATCCAAAGAAAATTCATTACTTTTTAGTTGTGAAATTGTATAAACTTAGTAACACTCACAGCTAAAATATATTTAGCGCAATGAGAATCATTTTGGTGGACTTTTTTTCTCATTTCGCCCCTTTTTTCGAAAATCGATATTTAATATCTAAAAATAGCTGCTGTCTTTTTTATCTTCAACATGAAACGGAGCATCATTTGTCGTGTCGCTTCGTAATAGTAATCCTTCTGTGTGCATTCAATTGTGGTCGTGAAAATACGATTTACTGCTTTTACATTTTTTCATTTTTTTTATAGACATGTATCTTCAAAAGTTCCGTACGATTGGCTCTAGCTACTTTATTTTGCTCATATCCAATATATAGGTGCATGCAAAACATGTATAAGAACCTATAGAAATATACCCTCGTCATCTTTGCGGTGCGTCTAAGAAAAGCTGCTACATTTTTTCATATTTATGCCAAACATACATGAAATAAAACCTTAACCTTACAATCGAAGATGTGTAATCTATTAAAATGATACTTGACAAACATTAATAGGAAACATTTAAATTGACGAAAACATAAAATATACTTTGTTAACTTTTTTGTATTAAAGTATTTGAGATATATTTTGACTTTGTTAATTTTAATGTATTTATATAATTAATATTTTAAAAAGTGAAAATTACGATTATTATAATACGTGTTTTCATCGCATGACGCTCAAAATTTAGAGGAATACGAATGACAGCGAGAGCAACGACAATGGTAACGGGAGATAGTATCAGGAAATGATTAGCAGCTATGCACGATCTTTTTTACTTAAGATTTTTGGCTTAAAAATTATTTTTTAATGTCTTTTTATCCAATTGTTGTTTTTTGCACCAATATTTTTGAGGAATCGATGAACTTATTTTAAAATAAAAAGTGTACAAATCATACAGTTGTTTGTTCTGAAAATTGAGTGCTGCATGTTAATATATTTTGTTTGTAGTTCTGCATGCGTATCGTGCGTTTCAAATAATGCTCGATTTGTTTCTTAAAATCTTGTTATTACTGCCTGATGTTAGTTTATTAAGATTTATTTGCAACGACTATAAAGTCCAATTATCTCAAAATATTTTTGTATCGTCAAAAAATTTAAAGATAATTTTTACGTAAAAATATTTTTTTATTTATAAATAATTGAATTAAGCTGGCTATATGTAAATTCAATAAGCAATTAATTATTCATTTCGATAAAAGCGCTGAAACTAATCTACATAAATATATATATATACGTATATATATATATATATATATATATATATATATATATATATATATATATTTATTGATAATGCTTAGAATAGTTGCGTATAAAAATAAATAATGATTGTTGATAAATCCAATTAAATTTTTTAAATTTAAATTAAACCATTATAACGTATTTCTTAGTAATAAAATTAAGCTGAATAATAAGCTAAATTTTTAATAAATTTAGAATATTATTATTAATATGGTTAGTGTATCAACAAGAGTTAAATCTTTGATAGTTACAATAAATGAAACTCTCTAAATAAGATCAAAACATTTTTATAAAGCTATAAAATAATCATTTTCCTATAATAGTAGCTTTCAAAAAGTCTAAACTGCATCTAATACACTTTTTACAAATTTAATTTCAGTTATAGTAGTCACCCTCTATTAGAGAAAAAAATCAATTGTTTCACAGCTTGAGTTTAGAAAAAATAACTTATTGGCCTTTACTGATTTCTATGAGCATCTTAGGTCATAAAGTAGAATTTCAAATCTAGGGGTATTTGATCGCATTTCTTATTTGTGGATAAAAAATTTTTGAACCGCTCATGTTTCTTTTACGTTTATGAAGTGGGAAAAGCGATTGGGACATGACAAGTGGCCTCGCCTTTCTGATGATTTTCTAAATCAAATATATAAAGCAATTAAAAGATTGTTGATTAGGTTCTTACTTGGGCTCAAAATGGGGAGTTAAAAAAAAACATTTATACTTCATTAGCAATTGAAGCTTAATAAAATATTAACATTTTCAATTAGAAGTAGGAAATTTATTTTACGAACGAGAGATGCATCAATAATACCGTTTATTAAAATTGTTCCAAGTCTTTGCAATTTAGGTAAAGAAATTTCTTTTAACTGGAAATAGTATACAGTTTTAAAAATTTATTTTTGTAAAATGTTTGTTAAACAAACATTAGATAATTATTTCCAAAAAGTCAAGTAAAATTTTTATGAATTTTTAAATTAGTGTGGTTTGGCATACTTGAAAATCATTACAAGATGGTCTTAGAGCTAATGTAAATTTTTTAATAAAGTTTTTAAATAAATATATTATTTTTAATTTTATTGCAGTGTTAAAAATCTAAAGTTTGTTATTTCAAAAAATTATTAAAAGTTTATGTGGTAAACAGCATGAATTTATTGATCTTGTATAAGAGTATTTTAACCATGTATTTAATAAATATAATAACTTTTTATCTCTCATACATAGAAATAAAAAATCATGGTATTATTAAAATAAAAATATTGATTTATGATTAAGAGAACAAGAATAATTTTATACTTGTAGAAACATATAAATATATAAATTCAATTGATTTATTAATTAATCAAATAATGAGTACTTTTATATACATAAAAGTAAATTATTATATATCTCGATGCAATAATTATATACGAAAACTGTGTACTAAATTGTATACTAAAAATTGTTTCATCTAGGAAGTCATAAATCTTATGTTTCGTCGATTGTTAAGAAGATCAATATTCCTGAATACAAAATCAGCACTCTCTTATACCAAATAAATATCGCAGCAAAAAACTCTAAAAGACAAAAGTATTTTGTGCATTCTTTTCTCTTCAAATTTTAAAGGCCAATGCTTCTCGATGAATGTTGTCCAATGTTATTTATCCAATCCCACCAAGTAAGGCAAGCAATCTTCAAGAAGAAGAATTGAGTCGAAAGTTACAGACATTTTTGTTTTAATATCTGCTCTTGATTACGATACGTCAGCCCGGGGAGAGAGTGAGAGAGAGAGAGAGAGAGGGTTTTTTTTTTGAATTTCTGATAATAGCAAGAGATTCATGTAATAGAGAAGTGGGAGAGAGAAAGAGAAAAAAGAGAGAAAGAATGAGTGTTCCGTGCTTTCTATGTGTGATATTCAAAAGAAAGTAGGTTAGGTATCCTTTCTCTCTCTCTCTCTCTCTCTCTCTCTCTCTCTCTCTTTCTATTTCTCTCTTGCTTAGCAAAAGGTAGCATCTATATCTATGTAACTGCCCACAGGCTCATTTTGCTTGGTCTGAGATTAGGTAATCATTTGTATAGAACTTTCAAGCTATATCAGACTGTAGCTTCGAGAAGAAAGAAAAAGTACAGAAATTTGAAGGGAGAGCGCACAATTATCCGATATTCTTCCTCGGTGTAACATTAAATCTCTCTCCTCTCTCCTTCTCTAATTAATGGCTTGCCATAACAACGCACTCTCCCTTGCCGATAATAAAATAAAGAGTGACGAGTCGGAGACAAATAAGCAAGGTGAAAAAGTTGAAACGAAACAAACGAAAAAATGGGCGACAGGTGCAGCATGCCAACGGCGAGGCACCAAAGGAGAGCAGCGGATTTGGATGGAAGAGCTTCAAATTGAAAAGACAGGCCAGTAAGGCCAACCTCAAGAGTAAGAGCGCCGTCGCGACGACGCCTACTTCCCAAGATGCGGTACTTGTGTTTCTTTTTTTCCTTTCCTGTGTTTATCCTGTTTTTGATTTTTTCTCCCTTTTATTTTTATTCGCAAACCTTTTTTAACGTTCTCCTACATTTTGCATCCAATTTCTCTCCTCTTAGAACCTTTTGTCTCTTTATACTATCCTACTTCATCCATTTTCTTGCATTCGCATTCTCTTCCACATGCGTTTATCGTTGCATTTCAAGAGATTTTTGCAATTGAGATTTTGCGAATCGCACCACTTGAAGGAAGGGTGCGCGTGAGATTTTCCTTTTTTTTTTGTTTTTTATAAAGGGGTATTTTTTTGTTTAAGGAGGCTCGCGCTCCCTCTTTCTATCTCTTTATTATAACTCCCTTTTCTTTCTGACTTTTCAATGCTTCTCAAGTCTGCGACAAAAATCTGGTGAAAAAGTTTCTCCGGCTTCTGTTGCTTTTGTCTATTTGATACTCGGATTTTACTATTTTGTTGTATTCATAATCGAACGATTCGGTTTATAAACTTTAAAGCGAAGTGTCGTTATCTTTATACGAAGATTTTAGACCACGGCAAGTGTTCATGTTTCTTTAATAATTTTCATCGTTGCCAGGCGCGAATAATTAAGAAATAAAGTATATTTGGCACAATTTTAAAATTTAGTTTGGAATGTATAGATCGATAAATACAAGCTGAAAAGTACGTTGAGAATAATGCAAGCCGCAAATAATCGATTCTTTCTGTTCCGTCTTTATTTACTTCGGGTAATGTGGGTTACGGTATCTTTTTTTGACAATTACGAACCTAAATAAAGATATTTCATTTTTTTTTGCTTTTATGTTATTATAAATTTTAGTTTCTGATAATAGTGGAGGATGAGGATGTATTTGAAGTAATCATTTTTGGCAATCAATCAAATTCGATTATCTTTAAAACGGCTAGATAAATTCTGATATGGCTGTTGAAATCTTTCTTACTTGTATTTCACCTTATTTTCGATATAAGTTTGATGACACAAATATGTTTCAACACATTTGTTTAGATAATTTACAAACCAGATAAATAGAATTTCACCATGTATAATCAGAGTCAGGGAAATATTTTCACCAGAGAAATTAAAAATTTGAACACATGTAGTTGGTAAGGAAAAGTACAGTCTCAAGGATCTTTTTATCGAATTAAGACATGTTAAAAAGACTTCTGAGAATACAATATATGTGCTATTAAAAACATGATTAGGATAATAGAACCAATTAAACTAATTAATAAATTGAGCCTCTGCAATTTTTCGAAATTCCAGTTTCTCCTCTTAAACTTTTAAAACTATTTCTTTCATTCTCATCTTTTATTAGTTTGGATCCACCCCTACTGCTCAGAAACCAATTTGCAGTGCTAAACTAACTATAACCACTAATAGCCCCCCCCCCCCCTCTCCACCCTTCATACGGAACCGTGAGTTTTTGTTTTTGTTTTTTTGTTTTTATACCAACGAGTATAACCAAGCCCCAAAGTATAACCAACAAACAAGTAAATCCTCGCTTCGGCGTATACCCGGTGAAAGGTTGCGACAAGCTCGCGAAACAATGAACTGAAAAAGGCTGACCCGTCAAACTACCTCCCTGTGCTCTAGCAGACCAGCAGCCATCATTACCAACTTCAGCAGCAGCAGCAGCAGCAGCAGCAGCAGCAACACCAGCAGCATCAGAGATCCAACAGTGATAACACAAGGACGTTGTCCCCAGTGCAAAGCTTAGACGTAGAAACGCCTCAATCCCCCGATGCGCAATTACCCGGTAACGAGGTGACGACGACGACGAGTACCACGACGACGACGAACAGCGGTGATAGTACACAAGTGCCAAGAGTTCCAGAACCGGGCACACGAGCCACAGATTTTCTGCGTGCCCAAAGACCTGGTGATGCGAGCATCCCTTGTCCGCCGTCGCCGGCTAAATCCCGAGCCGAGGCAGTGAGACCAACGAATCTTGAGTTGAACGATACGACGACAGTAGCAGGTGAAAGCCAGCACCAACAGCAACAGCAACAGCAACAAGCTCCAGTAAAGCCAATGAGGTTCAAGCGAGTAGTGAAGAGTCTGCAGGCGAAGAGAGCCGAAGCTCGGCTGCTTAGTGTGCCGAATATAAAATACCAAAAAGCGCCACCTGGCGGTGAGGCCACGAATAGCTCAGGTGGCAAGAGCGAGCCTCACGAGGGTGTGACGCATCGCAGCGCGTCGAGGCATACAGACGACCAGGCGGCCGCGACGAGCAACGACACCTTTGCCGGCAATTTCTTAAGAAGATTCAGTAAGTGTTGTACTACATCTTCCATTAGCCAAATCAAAACAATAGTGGAGTGTCATGTTATATTATGTTAATCTATATATTATACGTATGTGCATAATAGATAAACAGTGAGATCTATATATTTCGTGCTAGTCATTTTTTTATTAATATATATATAATATACTAATCGATATGCATATTCATACGTATTTTTATATCAATTCTTTCTGAATCATGAACTTTTGTTTGACTTTTTTGTGGTGGATTAACACTGGATATATTACATACGTATGTAACTATCCACATCGAATGCTTTCGATCATTCATCTGGTGATACGATGACGACCATGTTTAGAAAAAAAAACTTAGTCACTACTGCTTGCTTGTCACGATTGGGGTTAATTAAATGTCGTACTTTTTTAATGACTGGTGTCTGGTTGTATTTTTAAGACGTTTTTAATTATATAAATTTTCAATTGTATATTCGCATTTAAAGTTTTAGATAAACTTTATCTACATTTGTATCTCGTTCATTTTTAGTTTATTATTATTTCATTTTGATCTTTGATTTATTTATAATTCATTGTTCAGATCGATATACTGAACCCATGCATTTTTACAACTAAATGACCAAGATTACAAAAAGGTACGCTGAAAAGGGATCATCGGAAAACGCATCATCACACTTTAACGAGAGCAAATTCATATACTGGTTGTGGGTCAAATTTTAACGTTTTTTTGCTAAAGATTTATATATTTGTGATATAGAGCATGTATTAGAAAATCCGAATAAAAAATTGTATCGGATTATCTGGTGTTAATATTTTTTTTTAGTTTTACAGTACACACACGACTTTATTGTGGTACTTTTATGTGAGTGTGTGTCGCGAGATCACCGCGTATCACTTGTGAAAATCGATCCAACCAAACACGCACCTTCAATTATTGTATTGTCGAAGGAATTATTAAGTATTGACTTTGAGTTTTAGTGGGTAAATTTCCGAATGGATCTTCTCTCTGGGTTTACAGCTTTCATCGCTACGGACACCACCGTCACTATTGTTGTCACCAACACCTTTTTCACATTTATTGACCTTTATACGGAATATCAGTCACTAAGCTCGCAGTTTGTGCTGTACGAGTGTCCAAAATATTTTCATTAACACAAGCTCTTTACATGTACATGGATTTACGTATGTTGTGCATCTTGTAGTTTCCTGATTCAAGTTAATGAAAAATCTGTATTGTTGAAGTTAACATATTGCGGTATGAAATCTAGTTCGATATTCGTGTGTAGATTGATTTTTACCTCGCCTGTTTTTTCTTTCGTTTCTCTTGAGCGAAATATATTTCACGAAGTAAATAATCAACTTTCACACCCATGTCGAATATGGCAAAAAATATGAATACAGTAATTTTCACGTGAATCACCAGAGTTAGATGACTTAACTCCATATATGCAGATGTATGATTACCTTGAATCAAATCATATGAAGACAGCGCATTTGGAAGTTCGCACACAAGGTATCTTATCACCGTAAAGTTTTTTTTACAGTGCTGTTAATATCGACTATACAAATATATCACCTCATAAACAATATTTTTCAACCCAGATTTATTGCAATGGAATGGTCCGTTTTTATCTGTTTTTTGCTCCTCTATACTTCATTAATAGCGATGTTGTCGCAACAATCACGATTTGTCACGCATTCGTGATGAATACTTATATTTTCTATCCATTTGTTGTGGATTATTTATTTCTGTTACTTTTATGACACTCTAGATGTATCTGTTTTTCTTTCAATGTATTTTGTGACAAAACAAAAATAAAAAAAAAGAAAAAAAAAGGAAACGATACAAGGCCTAGGATGCTCGTAGATATTTATGTGTTATGTATATATTTATATATATAAAGTTTAAGAATGGTACTCGCGAATTAAACGAGCGTATATAAATTTAGCGGCTCGCGACGGGACCACAACATTACGTTGATCGGGATAGCTGGGATGGATAGATTGACTTCGATGGGAGACTCATCGAAACAATTGAATATTCGATCGTATATTAGTTTCAGGATAGGGGCAGGCACATGTAGATTTTATCCGGTTGCACTGGAATAATTAGGCAAAACTACCTCGCGTAATCTTCTCAATCAACTTTGAGTTTGTTTCGGTGAAAAATAAAAGTTTTAAATAAAACGCACTCGAGAGAAAAAGAGGTGAATTAAGCCAGTGATTATTGTTGTTGTTGAAATTACAGTTTTGTTCCTCGATCCAATCACATGGGGGATGCATGGTGTCATGACATGGTTTTGGTTTTGTGGAAAATGTCTAAAGAGTTTGTATTAATCTTTTATTTGTTCTGTTTGTTAATTAACGTTTGGTTCTCTCGTTAGCCAGCGCTTTTGACGTTGCTGTTGCCTAATGAGTAGCATTGTAGACACACTTTTTATTTCGTTATGATTTCATTTTGAATTCCTTTAAGTTTGTTGATTGATTCAAATATTTTTCTTTGCGTATTATAAGTACAATTCAGTATTTAAGTTTTATTTGATTTTAATTTGTTTCACGTGGATCGCTAGAAATATTCTGAGATTGGATTGTTGTATGTAACTAAAGAA
>JAPYZB010001922.1:0-16156 GCA_030522745.1 Eupelmus kiefferi | reverse complement strand
TATATATATATATATATATATATAACATAAAACGTTAAAAAAATAGCAAGAAATTCGAATCCCAGCAAGTAGAGTGTCGAGTAAACATTTAAAAAGGCCTATATTATCTAATAAATTTTTTAAGCAGAATGATAACAACTCAGTCGGAGACAGGTCCGCCTATAGACAAGCCTAGCGCGGCACGTATTGCAAACTGCTCCCACGTCGTATCCACGTCAGTTTCCCGCTGGTTTAGCCCACGTGCCTCTCTTAGCGCGCTGCAATTTGCATGCAATAAACGTATGCGCGAGCGCGCGAAGGCGCAACAAAACGCGATTCCGGCTCGCTAGAATTTATACTTTTCCTAACCAATAGCGCTGCGCCGGATCGCTCCGTTATCTCGTTCCGCTGATCAGTTTCTTGACTTGTCGCCTCGCGCGAGAAGCCACCTACAAGTCGGAAACGAGCTATTTAACGCGCGAGCGCGCCTATATATGCGCGGATACGTCAAGTGGATGTGTTGTAAGCGGCTCGATCAACATTCATTTCGCTTCATTTTACACAACACCGTGGAGTTGTGTACGGCTAAGGAAGTGTTGCGATTATTCTGTTGTCTAAGCGGTTCTTCGAGATATTCGCGCGAAAACGCTTTTGTAATGCTTCGTGTCTGAATTGCTGGTAAATAGCGAATTAAGCAATTTGGTTTTTAAAATTTAACTTACAATTGCCTATTAATTATATACTTTTATATAATATAAACGCATATTCGATTTTAAAGTTAATAGTTATAATTATTTTATAATTTACAAAATTGTTAGTTTTTAAATATATTTGTAAGTATTGATTTTTTAAATTATTTTACGTTCAGATGTTTACATCGAGTAAAAAAATTTTTGTTTCCAATTAGAGCATCTAGAGTCGTTTAAATATAGCGTCTGCGCATTATAGAGGGATGGACCCTCATCCGCTGCATAATCAGACGGCTGGAGATTGAGCTGCAGACGGGCCGTCTCTACTTAGTGTCTCGGAAATATCTAGAATTCTTTTTTCTCGATGCATATGACGAGCTAATAGAATTAAACTGTTTAGTATTGTAAAATCGCTCCATAATTTAATTTTGATTTTTAAACTGAGTTATATAAAATATTTAAGTGGTTCGCATTTATAATGTAATAACTATTTGAGTGGATTTATTATAAAATCATTAATTTAAAATAAAAATGCTATTTTAATCGCTAGCAAAAATAGCTAATTACATGTAATAATTTTATTGATGAATTAGAATATAGATGTTAAAAATCAGTTTTACATATCGACATTTAAACATGCGCATATTTCAAGTATGTGCTAATGCAAATTAAAATATCAAACTCTATCTATATTCGTAAGTCGATTTTGATTCTTGATTTTTTTCTCACTAAAGAGCATAGACAGGAAAAATTCTAAGACTACAGAGAGCCGCGAAGGAAATAAAATAATCCCTCGCGGGGCTTATGTGTATTAGCCGGCTCGAAAAGTTCGGCTAGGCGCGGAAGTCGGCTGCGAGTATAAAAGCTCGTCGTCGCGCAGCTAAGTACATGCACAAGTAGATGCGGGCGCGACCGGCTGAAGACGACGACAACTTGTGTGTGTGTGTGTGTGTGTGTGTGTGTGTGTGTGGTGCAGTCGGGGGCGGACCGAGAGAAAGAGCGAGAGAAGGCAAGAGAACGAGAAAGAGAGAGGCCGATGGGGTCGTCGACTAGCTTGCCCGTGACTATATATAGAGGCCCGCGCTCTCGCCCACCTCTTTGAGGAGAGTGCGTGTATACAGCGCTTGCTTCTGTCGCTGCATGGCTTTCTTTTCTCTCTGCGCGCGGCTATACGCCTTGTGTGTGTGTATATATTATATGTATATAGCATTGTCCCGCGTGCTGCAGCAGCCGCAAACCGCGCGCTCGCGCGAATTTACTTATGCGCAGGCCCTGCCTTACCGTCTTGCCGTGCGCGAGTATCGCTCGAGCATCACTTGAGCGGTCGGGGCTAGCTTTTGCGCAAGCACGCCCGCGCGAATCCGAATGCTTGTACACCGGCGAGCTTCCTGCGAGCGATTCAGCCTCGGCCGACTCCTTTTCTTTAGGAGTTTAAAATTTTTTTATATTATGCTTTATTAAGTATATGTGTTCAAGCCTCGTTCGGTTCATTAGCATAAAATTACTAAGATTCATATCGATTTACTTGTATAACGACTACTTTAACTATAAAAATGCATTCTCAAATGATCCAACGCAGCAATAAAGAGTGGAAATTGCCAACCTCGTTACGTTAGTATCTTTTTATTCTTTATGTGCCGACAACATTGTGGCAGAATAGCGAATGAACGAATCGACAAGTGTCACAACCGAATGAATAGAATAAGCTACTGTTTATCTAAAACAAAAGCTATTGATAAAAATTTCATTAACACTCACTTAAAAAAATAATAATAGTGTTAGTTCCTATAAATACACCTACTCCGCAATCATAATTATTACGAGTCGAGCATACGCGCATTCAAAATTCGCCTGCTGAATCGTATTAGCCACTTGAAAGAATTTTAATTTTAATTTCAATTTTCTGAAGTACTTAAAAATGCGTTGCGTGCTTTCCATTCCATTATTTAATTAAATATAAGCATGTCGATGTAAAGCAAAAAAATTTTTCTCATTTCTCGTGGAGCCCGCGAATCGTCAGGTATTCATAGACTACTAACTTATTTATGCATAGTCCAACGCAAGAGGCGAGCGGCGAGCGTCGGTCGAGCGCTTCAACTTTTGAGAATTCACAGCTTGCATCCGGCAAAATAAATATAGGCTGCATAAAGGACGTATTATGAATATAAATTGAATTATTTCATTACCTTTTATTACAAGGGACAAAAGAAAGGGAAGACTATGTTTTGTTATTTCTTTGTTATTGAACGTTTCGTTAGTTTATAAGTAGTTTAATGAAAAAAATAAATCGTTAATCCTAGATTTTGTTTGGATAAAATAGTTCACTAAGTTTGAGCAGCAAGACGTTATTTAAAAGTCGAAAGAATTAGTGGTAATAAAGGAGATAGGTTCTGAGGACAAGAATTGGCAAACTGCTTTAATTAATAAATATATAAATAATTTGATCGTCAGAGCCGGCAGGAATATCGCTCAGAAAGCAATCAACTATAAAAGAGAGAAAAAGCGTTAATTGGAAGCTTGAAGAAAAGAGAGTTGAGAGTAAAAGAGAGAAAATGACTGGGAGAATAATCATCGGTCAACATCCCCAAAGACAATCTCCAGCGTAGAGAGGACCGAGATGACATCAGCCAGGAAAAGTCCCGGAGCCAGCTTCTTAAGAGTCGCGAGGTGAATGAAACCCGGCGACCTGACCCGCACTCTGTAGGGCCTGCTGCTACCGTCGCTCACGAGGTAGACGCCAAACTCGCCCTTCGGTCCCTCGACGGAGGTGTAGGTGCTGCCGGCTGGTACCTGGTAGCCCTGGCTGAAGAGCTTGAAGTGGTGGATGAGCGCCTCCATCGAGGACTTCATGTCGGCCCGCTTGGGCACCGTGATCTTGAAGTCGTCGACGCGGACCTCGCCGCAGGGCATCTGGTTTAGGCACTGCTCGATTATGCGCAGCGATTGGCGCATCTCGTGCATGCGCACCAAGTACCTGTACGGAAAGAATATTTTTATTCGATTTTTATAATTTTCTTCAGATTTTCGAAGAAGCAAAAATAATAAATGTATATATTGAATTATTAGTATATTTTTAATTATGAAAATTATTTACTTAATTGATAAGAATTTATTAAAATTTAAGGAATGCGTTATATGCAGCCGATGTTTATTTATCAGGTCATAATTAATTTATTCAAACGTATTCCGAAAGTTTCCGTAATTGACTTTCTTTTAATTATGTAAATTGCAGTATAAGTAGATATATATATATATTTAAATGAAAAATAAATTTATATGTTTGAATTATAATGAAGCCATTTTTAATAAATAGCTTGAAAAATGATATAAGATTGATATGCATAATTAAAAAAAAATAATGAATGATTTTTCAGCAACAGTATTTGTTTAATGCAAATGTATTATGTGAGTGGATAAAATATTTTAGAGGTGTATCTCTAAAAGATTTATAAAATGCAAAAGAATGCTGCATTTAATTAATCGCAGAGTAATCTGTTATAGAGGCAAGATTAATGAAGTGTAGGGCTCGAGCTAACCTGTCATAGGTATCACCATTATAAGCAACGGGCACATCAAAGTCGACGCACTCGTAAGCATCATAGGGCATAGACTTCCTAAGATCCCACTTGACGCCCGTGGCCCTAAGAACCATGCCACTGCAGCCGTAATTAAGCGCCTCCTCATGGGTCAGAATTCCAAGGCCAACGGTGCGCTGCTTCCAGATTCGGTTCTCGGTGAGCGCGTCCTCGACGTCGTCTATGCGCATGCTGAATCGACGTATGAAGTCGTAGATATCGTCGCAGAGCCCTAGAGGCAGGTCTAGGGCCACTCCGCCCGGGCGCACATAGGCGGAATGCATGCGCGAGCCGCTGACGCGCTCGTGGAACTCGTAGATCTTCTCGCGCTCCTCGAACACCCAGAAGAACGGGCTCAGGCAGCCCGTGTCCAGGCAGTGGCAGCCGATCGTCATCATGTGGTTCATCAGTCGCTGGAGCTCGGCGAACATTGCTTTTAACGGAGTCGCATAATTATATTATATATATATATATGCTGGAAACTTTAAATCCTTTTTAAGTAGATTATGAGAACTACATCTGCCGTTTAAATTTAAATCGTAAGTTGGATTTTTTTTTTAATTCAACTCAATTTCTACATGAATTTTTTAATTTTTCTTATTTACTTAGAAATCTCATTTAATTTGAGTATATAGTTAATATTAAAATTTTCTTCAGTCAACGCACATGAAATGGGAAGAAAGTTAAAAATCTAAAGCAAAAGTAAAAAGTCAACGTGGAAATTTATCTAGATTAAAATAAAATGCTATTTAAATTATACAAATGAAAAGTTTTAAAATCATTTAAAATATTAATGCTTTTTCAACAAGATAGCATTTTTACTATACTCATAAAAATGAGAATATACATTTTTACAAAGACAGGCGACATTTAATTTCTTAAAATTGGAGAAAATATTCAAGAGATTTGAAATTAAGAAGATTTTCTTGGCATTTCAAGAATTGCTTTCATTGATAAAGTACAAGATGGAGCAAGTATATAGTTAGAAATCCTTGAACAAAAGGCTCTTAAGAGCTCAGCTTGAAAAATCTTTTGTCTCAGAGGAATCGTATAAGAGAATGAAAGTATGAACATAAATGTACACAATGTGTTAAGATTTATTGCAAAGAAATAAAATTATTTTATATTCGAACTACCTGGCTTGCAACTTCATTAAAAGCTTTCTTTGCGTTTCATTGTCTATAGTTCATCAGTTCTTACTATTTTGATATTAAGTTAATTAATTTTTTTTAATATGATGATAGCTTTGCCAAAACAATAAAAATGTCGCTACAATGCGTGAAAAAACGAAAGAACGATCGAGCTTGACGGCTCATCCTCCGAGACTTACTGCGAATATACTTGGCTCTAATCGGAATGTCAATGTTGAGCAGCTTCTCAACAGCTAAAGAAAAGCACTGCTCGTTCGAGTAGACAGAGACGTAGTCGAATCGGTCGAAGTAGGGCAGAGCTTGCGTGTACGTCTTGTACTCCATGAGCTTTTCGGAGCCCCGGTGCAGTAGGCCGATGTGCGGATCCGCCGAGACGACCAGCTCGCCCTGGAGCTCGAGCACCAGCCGGAGCACTCCGTGGGCCGAGGGATGCTGGGGCCCGAAGTTGACCCTTATGTTTTTGATTGTTTTGACCGGCGGCTTCGGTTCTAACGGGTGCGGATGAAACTTCCACTTTGGTGTGTCGGCCGAAGGTATCCACAGGGGGCCGCTGAACTGATCCACATACTCTTTATCAGGATACCATTCCGAATGTTCTCTGCGGCTAAAAAGTTTTTCCTTGTTATAGTAAGCTTATTCAATGATTTCTCTTTTTATATTCTCTTTTATAAAAACTAAATGGAATTTTTTATTTTTTCTATTGTAATATGCATAATTGTTTATCATTTATCATTAGCAAAATATTAATTATAATTTGTTTATATCAAACTAGTTTTGAGGTTAGAGCTCTAGAGGTTATAATGGTTATAAAAAAGGTTTTTCTTTCTATTAAGTAGACTCAACTAAAATTCAGAAAAAATTAATTTTTTCCTTACTTTATATATTGGAGAAAATTACTTTGAAGGCCATTGACTTTTTTAAATCGCTCCGATTGTAATACAAAACTCTTAAATATTTTACTAGTCATATTTTATATGATCTTACAATTCATTATTTATTAATATATCAATTAAATAAAAATATTTGGTTTAAGAATTACATCAAACTTTATTCATGTTAGAATAGCACATATTGTTTCACTTCCTCACTTATTTAAACAATCTATTACCTTATGTTTACTTAAACCGTATTTGTTTTGTTTTAATACATATATACTTAATTGTATATCGAGTAGGAACAAGTTTTCTCCTATATATATATATATATATATATATACATCATTTATGAGATCGCCGTTATGATTAAATTAAAAAAACTATAAAATAAAAATTACAAAAATAAGTACTTTAGATAAAATAAAAAGTTTTAAATAAAATATTTATAAATAGAAATATTTTAAATTCTCAATAAACTGTTATACTTTACACTTTCTTTGCTTATCTTTATATATTTATTACATCTACTAAATTATTAAATTTTTAAATAAATCACGGTTTATAATAACCACAATTATTTGCATGGGAATACTTCACCTCAAGTATTTCTGAATCGAATAAGCCGATGAAGATGGTCACAAAAAACTCATCCAAGACAAAATAAAAAATTACCTCGCTGCAAAAATTTAAATAGATTAATGCAAATTTACTCTAATGTTGCACAAAAAACTAATTATTTTGGAAAATAATTTTTTTATTGAAAACAATAAATTATTAGAAAAAATAAATTGTTTGTAGAATACTACTTATTAGGGAAAGCCATATTTTTTTTCAAACAAAAATCATGTTAGAATAATATAAAAATTATTTTCAAGTTACTTTTGTATAAAAAAAAAAATAAATAAAAAAAAATAAAAAAAAATTATTATTAAAGCTCCTCCGCAGTAAGGAAGTAAACAAAAAAAAGCAACATCATGAAAGCTTTTTTCATAAGCTCCACAAATCAGTGCAGGCCTGATGCCATTCAAGATCGTCAAGTCTTGACGTTTCTATCCACATTAGATTAACTTCTGGCGTGAAAGATATCGCAGGATCCCGTGCGCCTAAATCATTTCAGCCGTCAAATTAGTAGGTAAAAGCTAGTCCATAACGGATGGCTGCGGTCGATATCATAATGGTCGGCGGCAAAAATTATCGTCGCCAGGCACGCGAATATTGTGCCCTACAAGTACCAAATGAATTTTCTTATTTTCTTACATGCTATTACAATATAAATTTAGATAAGTCGCCTAATTAATAGCGCATGCAATGGCCGGACGTTATTACATACTGCAGACAAGTATATCTATATACTAGAAGAAAATGATATAATATCTAACTTTTGAATAAACTTTCGTTATAAATAAAAATGTTAACGCTCAAAGTGACAATGTCAAGCTGATTATCATTTATATTGAGTAAAATAAATAAAAATATTTGTGTATATATGACGAAGGTATCGCACGACACGGCTTAACTCTAATTAAAATCAGTGAATAAGACAACGGTATTAATTCATCAGCCAACCCTTTCGTCTGTCTGTGAAATCCCAGTTGTAATCAGAGCGATGTTCTCGAGGCGTGCTTAAAAAAATTACGTAACCATTATTCCAGATGCAGACATTGTATTAGATCCCTTTCCTTCTTATACCTCGCCGTTCGACGAAAGCGATCATATTAGCAAAGTAATGGAATTTCGCGCTACGAAGCTGCTCGTTATTCCACAGTTCCGCCCTCGCCTCCACGTTCCGGGCCTACATATAGCTGCTCGACGCTATCCCCTTTTGCCCCTCATGTCCGTATTTTTCTTTATCGCCCACGCGCGGCAGCCAAGAGAAGATCGCGAGGCGAAGAAAGAAAGACAAGACAGAGCTGCGCGGCGCAATAAGAAAGGAGCCCGCGAAACTGTATATATATATATATATAGACATGCATAAACGTGACTGTGTACCGCGAGCTGAAGGCGAGGAAGGGAAGGGAGAAGGAAGGAAAATCGAGTCTCCCCTCTTTCTGGCGGTTCGCGGCTAATGGAGAAATTCCGACACGATCGAAAGCCAGGAGGCGAGCTGCAGCGGGTATTATATGTGCAGCGGGAGAGGCGAGCGAGCGCGTGCAGCCGCGAGAGGAGGCCGACTCGTCGACGTCGAGCTCTCGTCTTTCGCTTCATATCGAATGACATTCCATTGAGCTCGATTATCTGCACGCGAGGAAGCCGAGCGAGCGATACGAATAAAAATATAAAGAGCTGCTGATGGAAAGTACGTGGGCAGCCGACGAGCGTGAAAAGAGCCGCGGCTGCCCGAAATTAATTGGGAAAAATTTTCTTCTTCTCAAACCGAGATTATATAGTGAGAGAGCTGACGTGTCTAACGATTCTGCAACTTCCGAAGCAATAGAATATGTGTCGTTTAGCTGATAGGCTGGGTTGTCAAACTTACTTCTTGTAACTTCTCCGTTATATATGACGGGAAACTATTGTACGCGGGATAAGCTTGGTCCAGCGTTGAAACCTTGGATCACGATTAACTTACACATATCGTGCAAAATATCTACCAACGATGAGAAATTTTTAACATCCATTATTGTTGATAATGGAACATAAGCGTTATTACTGATTTTTTTAGTTTTACATTTTTTAAATTTTATTGTTTTTAATTTTTATTAAAAATAATAAAGACTTTTTGTTGAAAATTAAATTTATTTTTTTAATTATTAAGAAGTATTCTTAATTATTAATAAATCACATTTTTAAAAATAATTTGTAAAAATTAATTTCTGGAAAACCATCTCATATCCTTGTGTGGTGGCACGAATTTTCTAAAATACAACACTTGAAATAAAGTATACGCAATAAATAATATGAATTATTAATAAAATCATGATGAGATTGCCAATAATTTATAAATATTTTTAATAATTTCATTTGCCAACGCATATTTAAATAATTGTAAACGCGTATACCTATTTCGTATATTGGATAAACGCAAAGCACTTAAATGAGGAGAGACAATTCATTATTCGAGCTCTATGTACTTAACAAAGTTACTCTAATAAGTTAATGCAATAATGCACCCCAGCGATGCAGCGCGCTGCTGCCTAACAAATTAAATTTCATTGCAATAAGCAAGACCTAAATTCGAATATTTCGTGTTTTTGTTTCAGCTACCAGTGCAATCAAGGACTCTGCGTTTAGCCTAGACAGAGTCACGGTTGGCCGTACAAGAACTTTTTTATGCTTTGAAACGATCTTGGTAAGTTTGATATTTTTATTTTTGTTTTAATTAATATAAGATTTATTCTACATCAGTGAAATTTAGAATTTTGATCAAAACCTAAGTAGAATAAGAAATTTCTGCTAATATAACGACAGATACAGTGTTTAATATAATAATTTAAAAAATAAATTTCAACAGAAACGGATATGTTTGATACTGTTAAAGAATTACATTTTTTTATCTATCTAAAAAGTAAGCATTTGTTGGAAAAAGTTGTTTTAAGAGATGATGATGATATTAAGATGAAAGAAACGCCAAGAAAACAAAAAATAATTAACCGTCAACACAATAGGTGGTAATTGCAATACCTAAGCTACTGTAGTCAAACCCTAGCTCCTAAGCATTTCCAATCCAGATAGACACAATAGAGAGAAACGCACTGAGCGCGCACTATGTCACGATCCAGCCATCACGAGATCTGCACCGATAGAAAGGCGCAAGAGCTTCATTTTAGCATAAACGCGCTTGTTGAGGCTTTCGCAGAATTTACGACTAACTACTGCACACACGCGCAACGAGCACGAGGTGAGAAGAGAGACGAGAGCGCTATAGTCGCCTGTCATCAAGCCTCTGTCTTTCCTTCTTCGCGCAATGCGTTATATACTTATGTATTCCCTAAGAACGGCGGTAGCTGCCGCGATGCGGTTAACCAAAGAGCGACCGCGCGCTAATCTCGTTTCCGTCCACGACAACGCTGGATTTTCTCCTGCGCCGAATAAGAGCTGTATTTTCTCTGGCTCGAATTTTTTTTTTTCTTTCACTGCGAGGCCATCACTGCCGCCTTGTTTGTCTGACCCTATTTTTCTTCTTTTATTATTGCGCCTTTTTCTTCCATCGCGTGCGCTCCGCTGATATATCCTGCTTTATCCAGCTTTGAATATTTCTTCCTCCGCGCCCGCTGCGCTCTTGTCTGCGCTTTCGTGTAATTATTTTTAACTGCGCTCTTTTATGTGTATGTGGAAAAATTCTGTTATCATTAAGTTTTGTTTTATGTTTTTAATTTTTTATTCATCCTTTTTTATTCAAAGTCCTACTGGAATTTATATACTGTGCAGATCGTGCAAAATATTTTTTTGAATAACAAGCATCGTGACAATTAAAATATTGTTGACAATAATAATGCCGACCGCAAAGTTACAATAATAGGTCAAGCAAACATTATTTGCCGTGCTTATTGCTTTTATAAGGTTCGACATGTCTATTGCGCTAACTAATGCAATTATATATCATCATTAAAATTTACATATCACAATTTCTATTGTACATAGAGAAATATAGAGCAGAAAAATGAAAAATAACAAATCCCATATACCTACTATTAATACATTATCATTTCTTCAAGAATGCTCACACAGAATAAAGTTCTTGCCTCATAAAATAAAAATAGTGACTCATACAGAAATAAGCCGGCCCCTGAAATCTAGCGGTCGATTCAAAAGTCTTGGAATGAGTTTTAAGCCCGCCGCTGCAAGCAGATCTAGTAAAGTCGATTACACGGACACTCGCCGCGGGAAGAATGACAAAGTATTCGGTCAAACAAAGCGACAGTAGCAGGTCGGTCGCGATTAAGCCAAGCGGAGATTCGAACTAGCATTAGAGAGCGCGCGAGTCCCGCCGTCCCACGATAATCTCAGGCTCATTATCGGTTTGAATTGGCGCTGTCAGGACAATTCAGCCCGCCTCTCGGCGGCGCTGATTCTTCGTACATAAGTATATATATATATATATATATATATATAAAGTCGCTGCTCCCGACGCGGCGTTTTTGGCCCTCGGCCAGCCATGCAGATCGCGAATTAGCCCACTTGTGCAGCCCTGCGCGTGCATGTGAGCTCGTGATGCGCGAGTGTTCGTTTCGATTTTTTGGTGGGATTCAATTTTCTCGGAATTATCGCTGGCGATACGGAATAATGCTGAGTTGATTGAATGTAGCTGATTGTGATCGTTCCGACTTTTCGATTTCAGTATAATCTTTACATATTTAAAATAATGTAATTTTTTTTAACATATTTAGTTTATAATACTAAATTGAAATTCCATAGTTCTATACGTTTTTCATTGATATACTTACACAATTTTCGTTTTTCATTATTCGTAAATACATTTATAAATTTTCTGCCAAGATTTTTTCATTATTTTACATCTCAATTTTAATAATTTTAATTCAAGCATCTAAACAAAGTTTCATTTTCAGCGGCTGCTTAATTATATTTCTACTAAGCGCTCGCTCTCTTTAATCAATAGAACAATAAGTAATCGAAGTCGAGAGTAGGCCTTACAAAAGTTCATTATTATTCCTTATCGTGGCGCTGATTAATCTTTAACCTCGCTCTAATTGTAAGTGTAAGTCAACTCTGAAGAGAGAACAATAACCTCGACTCTCGCCTTACCCCTTTAATTGCACAGCGCAAAATTCAAATAGTCGCAATTTGAATTTCACATTTACTGAAGTACTTGCATTGTTATTCTATGTGCATACATGTTTATTAAAGAGTTCATGGTGATATAATATACATACGCGGCCGTTTTCATCATTATGAAATACGAATTTTGTTAAAAATTAATGAAAATATCACTTCGATAATTCTTCTTTAATTATAAATCTGAGTTTTTAAATATTTATATAATTTACTTTATTTTATAACTTATAACAATAAAACATTATGAACCGTTTACAATATTGAAAAAAAATACATGATAATTAAACAACATATTTATGTGATAGTCCATCTTATTCTACTTTTTATACAATACTAATTACCGTGAAAAAAATAAAATAAATGTTAGAATAAAATAAATTATGCAAAATTTCTAACAATTATCATTTATAATCTGAAACAAGCATATACATCAGAAATCCAGGCAGCACTGTAGATAATCTTCGTAGCCAAGATCATAATAGCAGCTACTCGATTTACCTTAATTAATCCTGAACTGTCCATTATAATTATCGTCGCTCAACTCGCGTGTTTTGACACGTGCGGCTTACGCCGAGCGACGCTGGATTAAATTTTTAATGAGACAAACCGTTTCGTGCATGCGCTGCATTAGAGGCGTGCGCGCGAGCGTCGAACAAAAAAAATGAGCCAAGGTATATAAAGCTTATTATAGGGCCGCGCGCATTACACTGCAGCTGACTATTCGCGCCAATACACAGTAAGCTTCCTCCAGCGAGGCGACACGCACTCCTATATAATCCATGGTATTATCTTGTCTTTTGAGGTATATATATATATATATATATATATATATATTTTTGTGTAGCGATCTCTATATAGTTGCAGTGCGGACCGCAGCTGCTTCTGCGCTGTCACGCGTGATCCAGAGGTTTTAGCTTATCTTGTGGTTAGTGTCTGCCGCATTCTTCTACTGAATTCGAAACAATTGACGTTATTTTTTATCTTGCTGATGTAGAAGTAGTGGAGGGTTATTTATATTGGGCTAACTTTTCTTTTGGATATTGTTTGTGTTCCGGTTCTTTTGGGCTAATCGAAATTTAATTGAGTGAAAGGTGGAAAAACCTAAATCTTAAATCTCCACAGGATTTTATAATTTATTCAAAATATAAAGGATTATAAACGTCGATGAAATTCGAGCAGGCACGCAGTTGAAATGCTCTCATACAGCTAAGACATGTAAGCCTAACAAAATTTTCACGACATTTCTGAATGGATCTCTCTAACTGAGCTTGTATACACCAACTGCAATCTAACCACACAACAATTGTCTCAACAAGTCTTTGTGTCTCTGTCTCTCTCTCTCTCTCTCTCTCTCTCTCATCATAGAAACAGAGGGACAGTATAGGGCGGCATCGTATATATAGTAAGTATAGGACAATGCGCCAAAGCTCTGACGGCGACGGAAACGTAATAGCTACACGTCCAGCCAGACACCGAGTCCCTTCCTCCATCCGTACAGGTCAGCTAGCATAAGCGCCAGTCAGAGGTTATCGCTCCCTTTTTTGCGAAAACCAAGCTGCACTTATAGATCAGCGCGCCTGATAAACTTTGCAATGAAGCTGTAACTCTCGCTTTTAACGCAAGCCGTCCTTTTGCGCGTTACGCGCTCGGCCCTTTCATCTCCGGGGAAAAAGGCCACGGCTCCTTTTTTCTGCAGAGCCGCCAAAAGGTGCAGAGCGACATTTGCGCGCAGCCTCGAAATTCGAGAGAATATTGATAACATTATTAACGGGAGATTCTTTGCTGCTAACTTTTACGCGCTTCTGCCGCATGAATAATCGGATAATCAGCCGAGCGTCAAATTAACATATCACTCGCGGGCTCTGAATAATGTTCTGGCTTTTTAATTGAAATTTTAAAGAAACTTATAATATAACAGTTCATTTATGCGCGAGTGTGTACCGTTACATGTTCAAATAATAGGAGTCAACTTTTTTCATTATTCCATGTAAATTTATGAGCATAAATATTTACAGACGCGATGCAAGCTATATACGTATACAGTAAAACTCTGATATAGTCAGTTTCCGAAAAATCAATCATAATTAAAACCGAAAGAACAGTCCCATCATCATATTAGCCAAAACAGAATATTAAAATAAACGTCAGTAAATCCGCTGATTCATCCCAACATCTAAAAATCCCTCGCGTCCCTCCCAAACGGTTCGACGCGTCTCGAGACGAGCTTGCATTTATGGAAGTGGCTCGGGCGCCTGCAGCGCTCTAGTATATAAAATCGTCGCATCGTTATCCTCCCGCCTTAAGCTTTAAGCTCCGGCGCTCTGCGCGCGACGAATTAAACCCGTTTCATCCCGGGCGTCACTTCGTTACGCTGCATAATATCCTGAGTCGAGCGAGATTCTCTCTCTCTCTCTCTCTCTCTCTCTCTCTCTCTCTCTGTGTGTGTGTGTATATATAGCAGCTTCCCCTCTACGACGTCGCGAGCCCGAAAGGCAAGAAGCCAAACAAGAGGTTTACATTGCACCTGTATATAACAAAAAGTGGATTCAGTTGAAGCGCAGTCTGTAGGGGTGTGGAGTCAGAGGTACTGAGATAGTATATTGACAAGGCTTTTATTTGAAATTGTAAGGATTTATTACGGTCTGTCGATTATTTTTGTAGAATTTTAGTGAATTATCGTTTTGGGATGAAAATGTTGCGATTCTTCATGCAGTACTTTATCTGTTAACAAATTTTACTGTTAATTATTCGAAAAAAGTTTTAAAATTTCTTTAAATCGATTAAAAAATGTTTGTTGCTATAGAAATATGCTGCTTTCAACATCTTTCGTATTCAGTGCAAAGAAATTTTTGAATCAAGCACAAGAGATGTAAAAAAAAAAGAAGAAAATAGTAAAAACGTCAAATAGATCTTCCACATCTCGGAAGAAAGTTTCTCAATAAAGGCTCTACATTTTATATATAAGGAATAGCATAAAACCGTCCGCTATAAAACGACAATCAATTATTCCTCGAGTCCTCGAAGCTACCACGCACCTGTCCACAGTGGAATACCTGCCGCTTGTAACTCCCGTAATATCTAATAAAAAAAAAACATAAAAGAATTTTTGCGCTGGTCGATCCAGGCAGCAAAGAGCGAGTCGGAAATCCGAAGGCCAATATCATAACTTTGAGCGATTCGATAAGTTAAAATTGCGCTTTTTATCAGGGTTCTCAAGCTACGTGACCGTCGCACCTATAGCTACGTATCATCGAATCGCCTCTTTCAAGCATCGTCTTCCCGGTTTCCCGTATAAAAAGGTCCCGAGAAAGCGAGGCGCCATTGTGGAGCGCGTGGGTGGAACAAGAGATTATTTATCGGTGGGCGCAGTCGAAGCTTAGGGGGCCCCTGCGCGCGTCCAGTCAAGGATTTTCGGCGGCCCGGGTGGTCTCCCGTTCGCTTGCTCGTGTATTATTCACGATCTTTTCCTATACTAAAGGGCCGTTCCACTTTCGTTATGCATAGGGAGATGTTTGTATGGGTACAGCCCGTGGACTAACGCAAGCCTCGACGACGACGACGACGACGACGACGACGAGAGAGCCGATCGATTAGTAAAACATAAGTCTTTCCTGGCTCTCTTTCTGGCTTTACGCTCGATGTACTTTTTTTCGACTCACATATTTTTACATAATCACCAGTCAAACTCCATGCATTAGGCTCCTCTGCCCCGATCGGTTTGCCTGCTTATGCCTATTTCTTTTCGATGCTGCGCGCTGCTGCCCATGGATTATAACATTTTTACTTTTTTTCATTCTCTTACTACTTACTACTTTTTTTTCTAATTCTGTTAATGCAATGTTTAACTCTTAAGTTGAATAAAGTCATGTATGCTTTGTTTTCGTATCTTCATCTTATGGTTAGTAAAGGTAACCTTACTTTGTCTTGCAAGAATGTATTTATTTTCAAAATCCTTTTAACTTCTCATACTAAAAAGTAATGTTTTCCAATTAATCACATGATTCATTTACACGATTTAAGGCGACCAGATACTATTAAAACCTAAAAATATAAACTATAAATAATTAAAAAATTAGTTGCCTATATATAAAAATAAACAATAATAAGTGAAAATACCAACAATAATGAAGACTTTTTATATTTATGAATGTTGT